>JAESVK010000744.1:686143-722525 GCA_017140935.1 Hamamelis virginiana
TACAGTGCTTTACAAAGTCAATTGAAGGATTTGATGAGCAAGAACTCAGATAACAATGAAGTCGCAATATCAAGAAAGAGAAAGGCTGAAAGCATTAATGGTAATAGCAATATTCATGGACTGATTGGAAATACTGAAAGCGCTTCTAGTGATGATGATTCAAGTAAGAAACCAAGATCAGAAACAAACAAGAAAAAAGTTTCCAGGGTCTGTGTACCGACTGATAAAACCGATAAGAGCCTAGTAAGTTATTGAACATATATATCATGATCATGCTGAAATTAAACAGTAAAGCCTTCCAAGTACTTATAAGGGAATTAACCCCATTTTCTCTTCTTTGGTTTTGTATTAATTGCAGATAGTGAAGGATGGATATCAATGGAGGAAATATGGCCAAAAGGTCACTAGAGATAACCCATCTCCTAGAGCTTACTACAAGTGTTCCTTTGCCCCAAGCTGCCCAGTTAAAAAGAAGGTAAGCCAAACCCCCTCTCTCTCTCATATCCACCTATTGGGTTAGTTGGCTGAGAACCACGCGGAGGGAAAATTAAGGGTTTTTTTTTTTGGGTGATTTTCATGTTCAGGTACAAAGAAGTGCTGAAGATCAGTCTATTCTAATAGCTACATATGAAGGAGAGCACAATCACTTGCAGCCTGCTCATATTGATGTACCATTGAGCTCGAGCCGAGTGATGCACCTTGGTTCAGTCACCGGATCAGCCTCCATGAGCCCTCCACGCCCTACTGTGACTCTTGATTTGATTCAACCTGGATTGAGGAATGATGATTCCAAAAAGTCCGTTAAGGGAATCGATCAGGCACCAGCATTCCAACAAGTTTTGGCAGAACAAATGGCTTGTTCCTTGACTAGAGATCCAAGTTTTAAGGCAGCACTTGCAGCAGCCATTTCTGGAAGAATTGTTGACCATGCTCAAATTGAAAAATGGTGATTTTTCCTTTTTAAAAAAACAATATATTAAATATATCCTTGTTTGGATTTGGAGATTAGAGAGCATTTTGATCGATGTATATAGAATTAATTAGGAAACTAATGCCAAAACATCTTTTTCACTGGCCGATTTCTCTTTTGTTTTATTTCTTGACTTCTATATAAATTAATTATCCTTTCTTTATTCTTTGCATGATGCACGTACCAAGACCTAATCAAGGGAAAGCGGGAGAAAAAAAAAGGGAAAATTATCAAGAATAACTGAATTTAGTCCTTTATACCATCACGTTCAATTTTATATCATGGGGTCTTGAAGCTAAGATTTTTAAATTCATTCGTTTATTTATTATGTTTAAAAGACTTTAGACCTAGTGCTATAAAATGCTTATGTTATGAACTTATGGGTGTACTATAATTAGGCCGTTTGTATTAGCAGTATCTAAAATCATTTTTAAAACTTAAAATATCATTTGATTTAAGGAGGATGAGGTGATTATTACTTTTATATAACTTAAAAGGGAGATATATAGAATGATTGGAAAAGTTTGCCGGAACCCCTAGATTTTGCCATGGGAGCATTCCAAGAAAATTCTTAAAATACTTCATTGTTCATCGAGAAGAGAATTTGTTAAATGAGAAAGAGCAGTGAATTATCCGCCACCACAGTCATTTGGGATACACTTTGGGGACATATAACATTTTCCTTACTAGTATCATTTTACACTTTTCTTATGATAATTTTGATATATGACTGGAGAGATGGTTTACATGTAACTCTTTAAATAAGGGTCACGTTTAATTCCCTTTACCAATTTTATTACCATTATTCCTATCATTCGTTTTCAAAACACCAGTGTCGGTTTAATATTTTGAGAAACCGACCATTGGCTTATATACTTTTCTTATCTATATCATGTATGCCAAAAATCATAGTGATCTAACAGTTGGTTTTTGAATTATGTTACAGTGAAAAATTATTATAATTAGAGACATTGCAGTTTTTTACCCTGAGATTTTTTAAAATATGACCGTTGGATCAATGTGATTTTTGACATGTATGACTTGTATAAGAAGAGTATTTAATCCAACAGTCGATTTCGCAAAATAATCAACTGACATTGGTGATTTAAAAATGGATGGTAGAAATAATGATAAAAAAAAATGGTAAGGGAACTGTCCCTTTAAAATATATATATATGCGTGTGTCAAGAAGTAGTTCTCCTTTTAGGCAAAACTAATCCAAACGGAACTTAAGTTTACGGACAATACGTTAAACTTGTAATCACTTGTTTTACTAATAAAGTCAGTAGTGTTAGATTTTGATATTGAAATGATGGAACAAAAAGGTCACAATTATTCACTGTGACATTTTTTAGAAATCGACCGTTGATATTCTTGGCGAACACGAAGTTCATATTTCGTACATTTGTTATCCTGAGATTATTTTTTCTTAAAAAATCAAACATTTCGTACCTTTTAAAGTTTTTGTTTTTTTGTTAAGAAATCATATATTGCTAATTTGAAAAAAGCAAAAAAATCAAAAAGTAATTATAATTTTTTGTTAAGAAATTAAATATTACAATTTTTTTTTAAAATAATAAAATAAAATAAATAAGTACTTATAAAAAGTAAATCAAAACAATGCCCAAGTAAGCGAGACATAAAATATGCAAAGGCATGCATGACATATATATTCTTAGTATCTAACCCAACGGTCAGTTTTTTAAAATATGCATCACACAATTACCGATCAGCATTATGCTGACTTTCGCAAAAATTAATACGTGCTTATATGAACATTTGTGTGTGTGTGTGTGTATATATATATATGTTAAATTTTTCCTCTTAAACTTTTAACTGATCTTCTCCCTAAAACAACAATAATTAAGCAACCAACTAAAAATCGCCTCCTAAAAATTAAGGCATCATTTAGTTAAACTTTTTAAAAGTACTTTTTTGTTTTTCTAAAATTAGCAATATTTGATTTTTTTCTTAAAAAATAAAAATTACTACCTTTTAATTTTTTACCTTTTTGTTAAGATTAAGAAACCATATATTGCTATTTTGAAAAGAGCAAACAATGAAAAAGTAATTCTAATTTTTTGCTAAGAAATTAAAAATTGTAAATTTTTTTTTTAAAAAATAAATAAGTACTTATAGAAAGCAAATCCAAACATGCCTAAGTAACAGGCCGGGACACAAAATATGCAAAGGCAACAAACAAAAAAAAAAACTAACCGGACCTCAAACCCAGGGCAAACTGACAAAGTTAAGTAGGGATGTGGGCTAGCTGTTGGTTGGGCTTAGGTTTTATTTTTTTCTTTGAGAATTCTATTTTTGTGAATAATAATCCTTGGCTTCTAGAAAAATTAAAATTTCCTGCCTTCTGTTCAATAATATTATTCACATGTTACTTATAAACCCAAAGGACTGGGATTAAAGCATATAGTGCTAAGATTTCCCAGTCAAAAACAACTTGTCACTGAGAAGAGCATGCACAAGGTTTTCATTAGCATGTTGAATATATAGACAAAATTAATAAAGGACAAAAAAAAGACGACTGGATGGTGGCCAAGTTGCAGCTGCAATAGTTGATTTTGGGCAGGTGGTGGGTCAAAATGACACCCGACATTGCATTTAATCATCTCTCACACTTGCACAACAAGCCTTCTTCCTTCCAAATCTAGCCGTTTAAATTGACTAAAAGATTAGGGCTTACACACTAAAATATATATATATATATATATATATATATATATATATATATATATATATATATATATATAATTAATTAATTAATTTTGATCAGATAATGACATTTTTACCTAATTTATGATTAGTCTTAAAGACCCTTTTGGAAGCTATATGATAAGTATTTTGAAAAACTGATTGTTGGATTAGACAATCTTCTTATGAATGACATGTCTGTCAAACATTACAGTGATCCGATAATCTGTTTTCAAAATTCATTCCGTGAAATACTTTTATAGCTATTTACCATTGGATGTTGTCAAAGTTGTATAAAGTCTATATTTTAAAAATCAATCGTTGGATCACTATGATTTGCAGACATGATATACATATGAATATTATTCAATTTAACGGTCGGCTTTTTAAAATACACTCTTCCAGTAAAAATGAGCCGACAAATAAGAACGTCGTAACTTACAGGATGGATTTATATATATATATATATATATATATATGTCAATGTTGATTTACAGAGTCTTAATTATGTATGGAAGTCTTGGCCTTCTAGTCTTCTTTCTTTAGTGATTACAAACAAAGAAGTCTTCACACGTAAATTAAGGTAGTGTATGGTTGAGGTTTCAATAACCTAATGTGTGTACTTCAATGCCCCTTCGCATTGGCTGATCAAGTAGTAAAGGAGTGGGATTTAAGTATTCATATCTTATGTATTAGAAAAATAATAAAAAATTAAAAAGTTGTGGGTACGTGGTTAAATAAATTGCTATAAAATTTGTGTTCTCATGGGTTTAGGGTTCAAATTTTATGTACAAAAAAAAAAAAAAAATTGTTTAGGCTACTTAAGGTTTTACTTGGTCCAACTAAATTCTTCAAGTAAATTATAATCATTGCCATAACTAGGGCTATTGATTAATTTTTAAAAATTCATAAAATGTCTATATTTTTAATTTTTAATTTCTTTTGTGATTATTGATTCAGTCCTCTAAAAGTTTTAATTTTCTTCCAAAGTATGACATGCATGCCAAATATCACAGTGATTTGACGGTCGGTTTCTAAAATACAACTATGAAAAAAAATATGATAATATCTAACGGTCAAAGTTTTTCACAGCTTGAATTTTAGAAACCGTTAGTCAGATCACTGTAATTTTTGGCATGCATGATGACATACATCAAAAGAATATCTAATCCAAAGATCGATTTTCCAAAATTCCTTACATTGAGTAAAAAGCTAAAACCTCATTGAAGTCAGTCCTCATAAGAAAATTACTCAGAAATGAGGGGCTAGTACTTTCTTCCCCTAGCCTTCACATAAGGAAATTCGTGGCATTTGCATAATAAAATGGAATTTGGGTTGTGGATATGATGTAGCATTGGCTGGTGTTAACTTTCTTTAAACTAAAAAACAAGAAAGGAGTTTGGGTTGGGATTTGGGTGACAATTTTGAAATGGGCTTTCAATTTAAGGTTTGGTGGTTCCACATTCAAACGTAACCAAATGCATTTATTATTGGAACTTTATAAAAAACCCAACCAATCTTATAAATTAATTAGAAGTGTTCTAGTTTGGTGGTTCATCATCTCAAACTCAAACACTTTTTCTCCACCAAATCAGACTAAAATTATTTTGTTAATCCTAAAAAATGGAAGGAAGGAAAGTAAGAGGGATGATCTTTCCATCCTTAGGGAAATAAAACTATATTTCCTTTATAAGTGTTTGCTAGGATGGATGGAAGAGAGTTTTTCAAACCATAACAATATTAAGTTATTAATATTGTTTCATCCTCCCATAACAATAGAATCTCGAATTATTGTTTCATCCTCCCATCCTTCTCTCATACCAAACAGGCCATAAGATTGGAATGACAATCATTTTTAATCAACTTGACGAGTGGTAAGATGGTTGACAAAATTTTTACATTAAAAGTTATTATAGCAAAAATTAGGGGACTCCGACTTTTGTCACAATCACTTTTAGTGTGGAAATGTTGATGTGGGAAAACATATTTTGAATATAACTTTAAAGAGACATGTAAAAACAATAGTTCTTCAAAAATTAACACAAACAGATCCTAAGCAATGCAAGTTATACTCTTCCCCGCACAACTCCCTCACCTTTTTTACACATAATATATAGTTCAAGTTTTGAACCAATGGTCCTAAAGTTTGAAGGAGAAGGTATAATCTATTTTAACCTTAACAATCATGAATTTTGGACCATCAAACATGCACATTCCACGGCCAATAGTTAGTTGGTTTAGTGATATATATATACTCATTTATAAGGAAAAAATCTCGAGTTCAAACACATAGAAATATTTCAATGTTCATTTGTTAGAGCTTAGAGCATCCACAGTGGACTGTCATTTGCACTCTTATTGTCAAAATTTAGAATTGGCATCCAAATAGTTAGATTGCTCCAATGAATTGACATTTGGAATGTCAAATTTGTTATCTTAAATGACAGCTGCTATTAGGGGTGAAAGAAAAATCGGTCAAACCGTAAAACTGAACCAAATTGCACTGGAAAAACAGTTTCGTTCAATTTTCAAATGGTCTACGGTTCGATTCGGTTTAAAAAAACCTAAACCATTTTAATTTCGGTTTGGTTTGATTTCACTAAAAAACCAAACCGTTTTTAAAAATATTTAGAATCTTTTTATATTAGTAGTGTTTCAAATATTAAATACCTAAGGTTTACAAATAGCACAAACAAATAATAAGAGTGATTAAAAACCATTCAAATCGCTTAAATCATACTGTTCGATTTGATTCGATTTAATTTCTATTATGGTTTAGTTTAATTTTAAATTATAATAAACTGTTAAAAATGATTTCACACTGCAGAATCCGAACAATTACACCCTTTTTAACTCCCATCTTTTGTGAGGGCTATTTGATTGGAAGAGCGAGAGCCAACTCAAAATGGTACTGACACGTGTTTTAAACATGCATGTAGAATGACATGTACATGTCCCTACGGGTGAGGTAATTAGTATTAGGTGGAAGCTTCTGGATTTGACTGCTTTTGTAGTTCGTGGATGCTTGACTTCCAACTACCGTTGACCAGTGTAGACGTAGACTTTCTTGTGTTGCCGTACTCGCACTACCTTCCTTTTTATGTTCATATCCACAACGTGTCATCATTATTCATTATATTATATTTATATTAAAATATTATTTAAAAAAAAAATAATAAATTCATTTTTTTTTTAAAAATAATGATAGAAAATGTCAGATTGAAATTGTGGGAATACTTATATATCTTATTTAAACACAAAATTTATATATAATTGTAGGATACATATTTTGAAAAATTTACAGTTTGATTAAATATTTTGCTTATAGATGTTATCCATACCAAAAATTACGGTAATTCAATGTACACATCTCAAAATATAGACTGAAAACACCAAACTCAAAATTAAGATTGAAATTCAACGTATGCTTATTCAAATTGGCTTGTAAAATAGAGAAGTCTTATTTAAATTTTATTTTTAACTTTTCAATTTATTGAACCAAACTCGAATTGAATAAAATACTACTCATGCAGGATGGTAAACCCATTAAGATGTAAAATAACCAACTACTCAACCTTGATTCAAAATTAACTTAATTTCAAAGGTTGTTTGAATTACAATGGAAGGGCTACAACCTAGATTTATCCAAAAAATTAATTCCACCTCACCTTAATTGTTTTAAGTTAAAGCTCAATTAATGTTAATTAATTAATCTTACCTTGATTAATTAGTTCAGTTTTCGTGTTCACACGATTTGTTGATGTGGTGATACTAAGTCGGCTCTAAATGAAAAAAAATTATTTTTACCCAAAATAATAAATAAAAAAAAAATTATAAGTGATAGCTAGGAAATTTACCTAGCACTTTATATTCATTTGAATATTAAAACATGTGCTAACTAGTACTTTTGAAAAAGTACTTGAACCTTATCCTTCTAGGTTAGCTAGTACTTTTTTAAAAGTAGTTAGCCTTATCTTCCTAGATTTATATTATATTTTGAAACGGACCGTTAGATTAGATGATCTGCTTATTAATTTTATGTTCGTCAAAAATTACAGTTATCCAACGATTAGTTTTTGAAAAATATCACAATAAAAAATTGTGACTTTTTTGTTTTTTTTTTAAGTTTCACCAGTTTTTCCTAATTAGTTCCTTCAGAAATTGACTGTTGGATCACTATAGTTTTTGGCAAACATGAAATTAATCAGTAGTTCATCTAATCCAACGGTCAGCTTTTCAAAATATGATATTCATTTGGTCATATAGAAGTCACCTTACTCAAAGTTACATCTTATAATAAATGCCTGCTTATCTTACCATAAAGTCACATGGGACCCTTAGGTACCAACTGCATGTGAACCTAAATATTCATGAAGCATCTTATTAATTTCTACTGCCATTTAAACTTTGTGACGTCGACCCACCTATTTATTTGTCACATATTAAATAATTGAACCATTTTTCAATCTTTACTTGCCTGGTGCATGTCTGCGGATTAATGGACTCTAGCTGATTCAGGTAAGGACGTCCCTACACTCTAGGATGTTTTCACTGTGAGAGATATTTTTGAAAAATCGACCGTTTGATTAGATAATATTTATATGTATATCATGTCTGTCAAAAATTACAGCGATCCAAAGGTCGGTTTTTAAAATACAGTCATTTAAACAACTTTAACAGCATCCAACGGTTAATACTGCCAAAGCTTTTTACGAATTGTATTTTGAAAACCGATTATATATATATATATATATATATATATATATATATATGCTTCAAGACTGAAGGGGAGTCAAAGAATTCGGAAGAATATAATCAAATTGATTCACCAGCCGTCTTAAAAGAAAACCAAGGTTATTTACTCCACTTTGGCCCCAGTAAATCATCCACTTGGAACCCACGTGTTGGACCAACCTTGTCATGAAAACGGAATGTTAGACCAACACACTCTCTCTTTTTCTTTTTCTTTCTTACAGTAAAAAGCAACCTGAGCAAACCTGCGTGCTTAGACTGAGTCTATTTCCGATTGGGTCGAAAATAGGTCATCCATGCAGAATAGAGACCGATAATCTGTCCAAAAATACCGATATCTAATCTTGAAAAATACCAAATTTCATTTTCAGTTCTTTATTCCTTTCCAACTTACATTTATGTATGGAATTCATAGAGATTATCTTATAAACTTGTAGCCAATACCAATATTCTTAATTAGAAGATTACACGCAAAGTGTTAATCGCGGCTAAAATATGTTTGCATATATACTAATTTTGGTACGTTCTTCCTATTTTTCCTAATAAATACTTATCTCTTCGGTCCACTTTGAAAATACACCCATATTAAGTAGTACAAACTACATACCTTTAAAATACTCCCCTCTTCTATAATAATAATAATAAAGAATGGAAGGAAATGAAGAAAGAAATGCTAAAAAGGGCTTAAAAATTGTTGAAAAAAAAAAAAAAAGGGCTTAAAAATTGATTCCATTCTAAAGCATTTTTAAGCTCTTTTACCTTTTTTCTCTCAACTTTTCTAAATTTTTTTTTTTTTTTAAAAAAAAAAGAACTGTCAAAGTTTTAATAATGCATAATGCAAGCATAGCATCTAAAAGAGTGATTGTGCAGGGAATTGATTGATTCAATTCTTAATTTTCAACGAGTAGAAAGAAATAAATATGGCAACGCGGATGAGACTGGTGAGTTACCCGTTTAACCCGTTCTTTTACCATCCTAAATAGAAATACAGAATGCGCTGGTTGTCACGCGGAAACATTTTTCAAAGTTTGAAAATAAATAACATGTTTGTAGTGGTTAACTTTAGTTTTTTTTTTTTTTTTTTAATATTTTAGACTAAAAGAATGTTAATATTTAGCTCCTTTTAAATTTTTCATTCCACAATGGCTTTAAAGCTAATATATAACACCCTTCCACATACACACACTTTAAGAGGTTATCCAATGGCCCTGTGAATGCATCTCCAACTGTGGAGCTATTTGCCCATCTTAAATTAAATTTTAGGTAAGATAACAAAAATCCTTCTCAATCAGGGGAGCTATTTTCCCATCTAAAATTTAACTCAACATATAGCTTTAGTTATTTTTGTCCAAACTAGCTAGTCACAAAAAAATGCACGAAAATTTATACTTGATTGTAAGAAAAGAAAGAAATAACGAAAAAATAACTTACACCAAGACAAACTCTGAATCATTTTTACCACGGAAAGCCAAAAAACAAATAATTTTGACTCACCAAAAATGCATCTTGCCCTTGGAGATGTTCTAACCTAATAATATATATCTCTCTCTCTTAAAACGCTAATTAACAAGAAGCTTTTGAATTCAAGGCTAATGGAATTAAGTAGATAACCCCCTCCTATGGTAGCTCAATGCTGGGTAATGGCTAAGCTTGTGACGAATCATAAATCCGAAGGTCACGAATTCGATTTCTTGCTGGTGTGGTTATTTCGCAACTTAAGCGATGTGCATGTCAGAGAGGATTACTTGTACATATGAGATTTTACCTCAAGAGTGGGTCACAAAGTGATCTTGTCTTGGTAGGATTCCTTCGTATCACCAAAAAAAAAAAAAAAAGAGAAGATATGTTATTTTCATTTTAGTACATCTTCTAATATTTTCATATTCTTCGATTAAATCAAAATTTATAATTTTTTTTTTTTAAAAAAAAAAAGAAAGAACAAGAAAAAAGGAAAAAAAGACTAATGGGTTAGTCAAGTATTAAAAGGAATATGATGGATTCCAATTTGCAGAGAGCAAAGAATTGTGAGAGAAGCAATAACTTAAATATTGACAGGAGCCTGCATGTCCAGACAGGAATGTGGTTCTTAATCATAAAGAAAGAATCAAGTCTGTGGATTTTGTCTGCACCCTGAAACACGTTGGACCCATAAATAACCCCTTCACACAATCAAATTTTAAAGAAATAACAATGTGGAAATTAAAAAAAAAAATTATAAAAAAAAAAAAGAGGAAAATATGAGAATTCAAGCTTTCACACGTCATCCCCACACGTCATGCATGGTTACGTCGGCATCATTAGTCAAATCGTATTAAATAGCATGCAACATTTTTTCCAACACATGGATTTGATTTCAACTTCTCTCCTATACTAAACAACTGATCAGACCAGTCTCACTAATTATCTCTTATAGAGAGAGAGAGAGAGAGAGAGGCCTCCCACTAATTCTTCATTGAACAAGATTACAGCTACAAGTAGTACAAGCAGCGTGAATTAGACGGCCTTTCCTCCGTACTGCGTATTCTGTATATTTTAATATATATATTCAGTGTGTATGTATAAAGAAGAGATTCAATTCTCTTCTTTTTATCAACTAATCGTCATCAAAAGCAGCTAGATTATATTCATTTTCCCAGATAGAATCATGGATGGTCGTGCAGAGACTTCGTGTAGAGCAAAGGTAAGTAAAAGGGTTCCCTTTATTTATTTATTTATTTTCCTTTCCAATTTTCTTGCTCTAATTGAGAGTGTGTTTGGACATCGAGAAAATTAAATCATTTCATGTTTAGAAGCTAGAACTAGTTTCCGGGATTTGAAATTGGTCCATTTCAATTTAGTAAATGGCTTCTTTTTTTTCATTTCCAATTTTCTTTCTCTAATTGGGTGTGATTGGCTATCCAGAAAATTAAATCCTTTCGTGTGTAGGACTAGTTCTCTGGGATTTGAAATGGGTCCATTCCAAATTTTCATGGATATATATGTATGTGTAGGACTATAATTTCTTTGATGAATATGAAATAACAAAAGTATATATCATTAAATTTTTTTATTTTTTTTATAAAAGAATCTACTCTATCCCACATCATCCAAATAAAGGGTTTATTATAGCTTCATATACCTGTATGGGCTATGTCCAAACATACCCTTAATCAAGAACATGTGAGATCAATTTTCAAAGAAATTAAACTTGAATCCAGTTATGGAATTGAATTTCATTCTTTTGTTCGGGAAAAAAAATCAGGTGGAAGCTCTAAAAGTGGAGATGGAATATTTGCGAAAAGAGAATGAAAACCTTAAAATCTTGATTGAACTTATGAGCAGCAAATACAGCATCCTTAAAGCACAACTCAAGGAGAAAAAGGAAGAACAAATGGACAGCATTTTAACCAATTACCATGACTACTCGTACAAGAGGGCAAGGACTGAAGTTCCCGTGGCAAAATCTTCACAAATGTTTGTAAAATCTGATTTGAATGACAAGAGCTTGGTAATTAAATCTCCTGAGATAGTAGTGTACGTTTGAATATAATATATATCAGTTGGCCTAATTGTTCAGTCTCATCTATAATTTTTGTTTTCTTCTTTGTGACTTTCTAGATTGTACAAGATGGGTTTCAATGGAGGAAATATGGGCAGAAGGTCACTAAAGATAATCCGTCGCCTCGAGCTTATTTCAGGTGTTCCATGGCACCCGGATGCCCAGTCAAGAAGAAGGTATGCATATCCATGATTCGCTTATTTCAGCTTGTAACTCTCATGAATTTTGTTAAACAAAAAGTCCATTATTTTATAGAAATTTAGAATTTTTACTCTAAATTCCTAAGCAAAAGTATATATCTATAGCTTAATGAAGCATATTAACTCAATGATCTGGTTGTAGGTGCAGAGATCGGTGGAGGATGAGTCACTCTTAATCGCGACATATGAAGGAGAACACAATCATGGAGATTATGCAGCAAAACTTGGGGAATCCTCATCTTCACCAAATAGTAATTTGATCAAAAGCTCAACAGCTAATTTTCATTCTGCAGCCACTGCTAATTCTTTTAGGCCAACTATGACACTTGATCTGACTCTTTCTGGATCCACTGAAGAGAGTAGAAGACCCTCCTCCCCACCAAGTTTCATGCAAGATCATAACAACAACATTAGCTATAACAGAATTGAAGAATATGTGGAATCATTAACTAGAGATCCTAATTTTACAGTAGCTTTAGCAGCTGCAGTGGCACGGTCCATTACTGAACTGCCTAGCCCAACCAAGATGTGAATTTCACTGCTCTACCTTGTGATTTTCAGCCTAAAGTGTAAAGGGTCAAGAACATCTTAGAAATTTAGAATTAGATTTCAGTGGTGATGGTTACTGCAAATTTTCAACCAAGATGTGAATTTTCAATGCTCTCTGCCTTGTGATTTTCAGTTCTACAGTGTAAAGGGTCAAGAATATCTTAGAAAATTAGAATTAGCTAGATTTCCATGGTATTTGTTACTTCAAATTTTCACTCAAGATGTGAATTTCAATGCTCTGCCTTGTGATTTTCAGTTCTGAAGTGTAAAGGGTCAAGAACATTTTAGAAATTTACCATTAGATTTCCATAGTGATGGTTACTTCAAATTCTCTTTCTTGTTTCTTTTTTTGAGAGATGTAATGTGCTTAAGTTCTTCCCCTACCCACCCTTTTTTTCTGTTTAATTCCTACATATATATATATATATATATATATATATATATAATATTAGAGGCCTTAAAAAGTAAATTAAATTAGCTAGAGCAAAAAAAAATTGTTTGCAAACATGTTTTTGAAAATTGTTTTATGATAACAACCTATTTTAAAGGAACATCCAAAAAAAGAGAGGGGAGAGAGAGAGAGAGAGAATTTTGATGCAGAAGCAACCAGTGGGGGAAAATGTCACGAATTTTCAAAATAATCTAAATTTGATCTTAACAGGAAATTGGTATTAAACAAAGACCAAAGGTGAGAGTAAAATAGTATGGGAAGAGGAATATGTTTATTAAACAAACATATCCTTCGTTTAGTCACTTGAAGAAAATTTTCCGAAAAAAACAAAATAGACTTGGCTCATATTCTTAGTCAAGCAGGTGGAATGAATTTGCTTCTTGTCTCCATCCAGACTGCACCGAATTACTAAAATCTAGAAGTTTTATGGGTAGAATTTTCTTTGTTTCAAAACATTTATGGGTAGATTTTATGTCTCATATTAAACGAGTTAGATGCATGCTTTCACTTAGATCAATGGTCTAGCATGGTACTAGCCGAAGATAGTATGCGAACATTAGCTTTGGCTCAACGGTTCATGTCCATCTTTTTATGGAATTAATTCCTCATGGATGAAGTTCTTAAACCATATGTTGCTCCTCCCCCCATTAACAATTAACCACTAATCTTCTGGTGTATATCGTCCGCGAAAAATAAAGAAGATAGTATGCACGGAAGTATTGTTTATAAGTATAGACTTTATATAGAGTGATTCAAGTTTATGGATTACTATAAAGTTAATTTCAAAATTCTAAATCCTTTGGAAAAACCTCATTCAGAGGACCAACACAAGCATTTTAAAATAATAATAATAATAAATCTGCAGAGTTAATCCAACTTTGAAAGTAGATGAACATGTACAAGCAAGAAATGAAGATTTTAAATATAGGATTTAAATTAAGTTTTGAGGCACATAATTGGGTTGTCTTGCTGACATTTTTATTAAATCCATCAATAAAGTCCAAATTAAGCATGATTAGTGCCATTAAAAAGGATATTATTACAAAGTCCAAAACAGATATTGGTTTGGTTGTATTCCAATACAAAAGTTTCATCATCCCATGTGAAAATCCAATTTTGAAATGCAATGTTTAATCATGCCCAAAAAGACAAAAAAAAAAAAAAAAAAAGAAAAAAAATGAAGTTTTGATCTTAATATTCACAAATTTGATTTGAATGTGACACAGATCCATTTAAATAATTCACTGTTCTGCAGGTTATTTATGGTGAAAATTCAATTGTTCATTAATTTTAGAGACACAAATAGTGAACATGTTTGGCAATGTTCTCAAAAACACTTTTCTGGTTTCTGAAAACAGAATATTTCAAAGGACCATCAAAATGTTATTATTGATTTTTGTTTTCTGTTTTCTGTTCAGGAACGAAATTACTGAGAACGATTTCTTATCGCTTTCAAAGAGCTGTTCTCTCAAACCGGTCCAAAATGATTCCACTTTGCATTCCATACCATTTAAAGGACAAAACAAGAAGAAGAGAGAAAGGGAGTATTTGCCATATTCAATTACAAATCTTCAAATTAGAACAACTTTAAATCCTAAAAATCACCCTATTTATCCAACAGAAGAAATCTATTGAAACTGCAATGGAAAATGTTGGAGCTGATATTATAAAAACAAGAAGCAAAAACAGAAAAATGGAAGCATATAAGGGAGACTTTATTCAAAAATTAAAGAGCATAAACCAGGTGAATTCATAGCAAGGATAATGTTATTCTCTTTGAATTGATTTTGTGCCTCTACTAATAATACTGGTGCAATATATATACAACAAACACCATATATGTTGCCAGAGCTGTACCTTTGTGGAACAACCTTATATGCCATTTACTTCCTTTCCCATACACATCCAACAGATAATAAAGAATTTATGTCAAGGAAATTATGATGCAGAACTAGTGAGGGAAAATGTCAAAAAATTTCAAAAACAATCTAAAATTTTATTTTAACAGTAACTTTGCTTCTAAGAAAAAACCAAAAAGTGCTCATAAAACAAATAGACTCAATCATTAAACAAATATATCCTCCCCAAGTATGACAAATTTTGTCACTTTTTCAACAAAAAATTTCAACAAAAATACAAAATAGACTTCAATTCATATTCTACGTCAAGCAAGTGGAATGAATTCTCTTGTCGGGATCCAGACGGCATCAAACAAGTAAATCTAGAAGGCAGTGGACACATTTATCAAGTGATTTGTAGAACAGTAAAAGATTTTTAGTAATCTATACAAATTATAAAATGCAAGTAGTTACAATTTTGGTTGGGTAACACAGGCATAATTCTGTTCTATAATCACTAATTCACTATTGTAGTATTTGGTAACTTCATATTTAGCCATAGGCTTAATACTTTCAGTAAAATTTTGTTTTCCTCTGACTCACTTTAGGGCTTCCTGAATAAAGAGCCAATGTTCAGGAACCTAGTAACATTGTGAAAAGGTACAAGGCACCAACACACACACACTCAACTAAAGTAGGTATTTAGTCTCACTGATAGTTAATTAATCAAGTGTTAAACTAGTTATTTACAACTTAAGAAGAGTTTATAATATCCAAAGTAGATAAACCCAATCCTTACTATGCTGCAATATTATAAATACTCAAGAAGTTAAGACTATAATAGCTGAATATAGTTTCCATTAGCATTGCAATTTTCCCTTTTTGTTTTTGGCTGTAGGAAAGAGATGGAGGGAAAATAAGTTTTTTCAGTAGATTCAATGCCTCGTATTGAATGTTATAATTAATATGGTAGTGGACTAGTAGCTGAAGATAGTATGCATGAAGGGTTATGCACATGAACTCTATATAAAGCTATTGAAGTTCCTTTGACACTAGTTACCCTAAAATTTATGTGACATTTTCAAAATCCTTCGTAGAAAACCTCATTCAAAAGACCAACACAGGCATGATTTTTACTGCCTATAAACTACAAGTAATCCAAATTGGAAACTAGGTGAACCTCTATACATGCAAGAAATGAAGATTTCGAATTTTATATTAAAATTAAGTTTTGAACAAAACTAGTCTTCTGACATATTAAATCCATCAACAAGTCCAAATTGAGCACGATTAGTGCCCTTAGAAGAATATTATTATATATCTTGAACATGATAGTGGTCTGGTTGTATTCCAATACCAAAGTTTCATCATCCCATGTGAAAACCCAATTTTAAAATCCAACATTTAATCATGCAAAAAAATGTTTTGATGTTAAAATTCATAAATTTAATTTGAATGAAATTCAATCCATTTGAAAGATGAATAATTCAAAATCCAAAGTCAATTTCTTATAAAGATAACCTATGCTTTAGAAACTACCATTAATTAAGAAACTGCAATAATGAAAATTGAAAGCGACCTATTGATCAAGTAGGATTCTTAACATCTCAGTGCTAAAGACTAATTTACTGTTCTGTAGAGTTATTTGTGGTGAAAATTCACTTTTCCAAGAATTTTAATACACAAATAGTGAACATGGTTGTTTTAGGCCACCATTTGTAGTTACAGTGGGAACTCTTTACTAAAACAACCATGAAACGAGACAATAAAGTGCTAAAATGACAACAATTTACATGCCAATCATGCTTATCGAAGAATTTGGACACTTCCTCACACAATGCATATTGTAACACGGTTCATTTGTCAAAAAGAAATTTTCATCTGCTTTCAAACTTAACCTAAGCTCAATGCAAGTTCACATTATTCAATATTAAGTTTGCAGCACGATAAATTTTGGAAAGCATGATGCATGAACTCATAATTTTCTTTCTTTTTGATTTTTAATTTTTCTTTCTAGTATGAGTACGACTAGTATTTGCCTGGTTGCAGATGTAACCTTCATATTTGGTGACCTAAAATAATTTTTTTAGAACTATAATTCAACATATTTCAATACATAAAGAAGATGCATGATAGATAATTCTAAAGATGTTCCTTGAAGTTAACTTGGTGTTGTCTCTTTTGGACTACCACTGATAAGCATTAGCAGCACACCACAGAACCACACCATCTGCTTATCAATTTTGTAACTCTTGAATGGGCAATATAACACTCTATGCCCATCAATATTGTAACTCCTTTCTGTAGGGGAATGACCTAAGATTGTGAGGCCATCAAGTCTCGTGGTGATTTCAAGACAAGGATCTCTCAAGGGGTTGCTTTTAAAAGATCACCTTGCAAGAAGGAATCCTTCTAAATGACTAACTGACTGCCTTCCTCATGATAATCAATGGGCTCAACCACATACATCAGTGGAGTCTTAAATAAAGGATTGGGTTTTGTTAACCAATTTTGGGTCATCCAATGATAAGCAGGTTTTGTGCCAATCCTTGGACAACAGAGTGATCAGTGAGTCTAGAGTTTGAGGTTTGGACAAAAAACTACTCGTGTCAATCATCTCAATGAAATATATATATAAATATTTATCTTTACATACCTACAATTCAAAAATATACAGAAGAAATAATATAACAAAAAAACATCTACTATATAAAAGAAGAGAAAACAAAACTATTGAGCGATATTTTTACAACAAAATTTCTTGCAAGTATCTTACAAGTGGCTCATCAAAGAGGACTTGCAGCAATGCGGCTCCACCATTTCTGTTCCCAAAATAACAAACCACAATAAAAATATGGTATAGATGGATATCTAAAGATTTTCAGTAACAATTTCTAAAACTGAAAAGGAGTAAAAAGGCTTACCACTAAACACGAATATCTGTCCTCGCCGTAATTTTCAGTTAGCCGTAACAATCACCCTCTGCATTATCAGTTAACCATAATAATCACCCTCTGATTTATTCTTGCCATTGGATAAAACATTCTTCGTCATGTCATTCACAAAATCCTTGGTCTTGCCATTTTCGTTTACGTTCTCATACCTTTAAATGGTGTTTCATCCATGATGGGGTATATAAATTTTTATCTTTTGGAAGACAGCTTGTGTTGATCAATAAAATACAGTGTTGAAAGCACTTGATTACTTTGCACTGCCGCTCTTTATGGGAGTCTGTATTAAGTGATCAGACTCCTTCCTGGGAGTACCTATCTTCATTTTCTCATTTGCTTTCTTCTTTTCAAATTCCGTCAATTGTCCAGATTCCTTTTTGGGAGCTCCCATCTTCATTTTCTCATTTTCTGCTTCCTTCCGTGCTTTTTTCTTTTCAAACTCAAGCTGCTTATAATTGTCCTCGTGGGCTCGCACAAACATCCTCACAAAGTTGAGCAGAGTAGAAACAACTGCAGAATACATTCCAAATAAAGTAAAGAAGGAAAATAAGAACACATTCTACATGAAACAAAGATAGTAAATAATACAGCTTGAAAAGAAACAATGCATCAACAGGTACTCCAAGTACTAAAATGCAGCGAATAATTTGGTACATGCTGGTAGATGGTGCACCAAAGCGCTCCCATTCCCCCACCCCCCCGCCCCCCCTTTCTCTCTCTCTCTCTCTCTATCATTTAAAAAAAAAAAAAAATGAAATGACACACTAGAAAAGGGCATTGTAGAAAAATTCATAAAACTAGAGGAATTCTATCCATTGGACAAACTAATAATTGAATACCTGGAGAGACATCTACAAGAGCTCAGTACTGAAATTCACAAAGAAATGATTCAAATGACCAATAAGTATAATGAGGATTGCATTCATATGTATGTGCAGCTTAGAGAACCATTATTTGGGATAGAATATAAATGCACACATCCCAAATGTACATCTACTAGCTGTTGATCACACATTTAGATAGTCATAATCACTTGAATAAATGCGAGTCAAGAGATTTGAAATATATTAACCTGAAATTGGGTACTCCTGGGACAATATATCAATTACAGCTATCCTTTTTTCTGGAAAGCAGAGGAACGGATCCTCAATTCAAGATTTTGAGTATGTATGTCATATATGAGTTGCAGGTCAACCCTACAGAATCAAGCAGCACATTCTATTTCTGGTGGGCCCCTGGTGCCTATCTGCTGCATTATGACTTGTTCAATTCAACAAAACATAAAATCTTGGGAGGGTTTGAATGTCATTGGATGTGGTGTTTTACATTGTGTAATGTCATATGCTATGTTATTTAATATTTGCAATATTTGCAATATCTGAGACTCCTGAAATGTAAAATCAGCCTTTTCCAGGAAAGCAGCCTCATGGAAAAAGGGTAGTTGTTTTTCTTCATTTTGGAGGACTTTGCAATTTGTTATTTGTTCTTGTATGGTGAACACGTTGTTTAAAATTTCTAAAACGGTCTGGTTTTCCCAAAATAACACGAAGGATAAGTCAATCCTCATCTAATGGGGGAAAACAGAAACACTTCATTAATTTAAGCCCTTACACAAGTTCCCACTTAGTGAACTCAAACTTATTCAACTGGAACAAGCCTTTCCTAGCACTACATCTTTATGCATTAAAAGGACAACGGTCTGAGGACCTGGATCTCCTGCACAATTGAAGTTGAATTTAAGTTTTAAGGATTCCATCAAATGCTAATCATTTTTATGACATATCAGTGCAAATGTAATTTTGAACTAGTCAAATATGATCAGACAGATGCTCCAAAAATCCAGGAAAGTAGCAGCAGAAAGCATGCAGCCCAATGGGTCTTTACATAAAATAAACATTATAATTCCATGTGTTACAGAGATATATTAGTATAAAATACCCAAAAACCAAAGAAGAAAGAACATCACCGTCTGGATTTTAGCATATACCCATGTCTGCTGGCAGCACTCAATATTTCCACTATGTAACCTTATTAAAGGAACCTAATGAAGTTAACAAGCATTCTCACATTGAATTACCAAAAATATTCCTAGAAAACCCGGAAACAAGGTTTCACACTTTTGAGGGAAGAAATTGTGTAAAGAAACGCAACCACCCCCCCACCCCACCACCAAACCCTTCCCTTTTCACCCTCTCAACCAGCAAGCTATGACCTATACCCACGCTCCATTCTCTCCACTGAATGTAGGAGCAAGCTAAATAAGGCATCCAACCCAATTAAACAAATGGACGTTTCTTACATGTAGAGAAAAAAAATAGACCTTTTTTCTGCTTTTATAGTCCTGGATAGAAGTGTGTATGAAACCCACTAGTGACTGTGTAACTTGGCCCATTTATCATAGCAAACCAGTTGTTTTATTTTATTTTCACGTTTTTCGTTGGCTAAAAAATCTTAGCAGTAATATGGATTGATCGAAATTAATAGACTGGATATACCTTGCTCAAATGGGCACCGAGCGGGATCTTCTCCAAAATAAAAGGCCAATGCATCTGCATTTCTTCCCTGAAAATGCCCAAATCCAGAAATGTCAGATAATGAGTATTCTCACCTTGCAAGCACATCACAAATGTTTGAAAGAACTCCTCAAGGAAAACTTTGAGACATACCACCCCAGAATAGAGTGAAGCCAAAGACCTCACTTCAGCTTCAGCAAAACCAAGAAACTCCTTTAAAATCTGAATATTTGAAAAATAATAGAAACAGCAATAATTAAAAGATAAACAATATGCACATAGTAACAGAAAAGCAACAAGTGAACCTGTTAGAGTTAGTAATTGTATTTTTTGTACTTGCATCTTATTTTCTGTATATATATTATTGATGAGGACCGGAATAGATTCAATTCCAGATTTCGTATTCTCTCTCTCTCACGTATCTCTTTCTCTTTCTTCCCTTCTCTCAAACCCTAAATCTAATTCAATTTGGTATCAGAGCCAGCTAATCATTCCCTTAAACCTCTCGGCGGAATCAGAACTCATCGGCGGCCAAAAACAGCCGGAAAGATTTGTTGACATCAGATTCCGGCGCCTAACGTCAGCATCTGCCGAAGCTCCGGCGACTGGCGATAGATGGGGTAGGATCGCCCCTCTCTATTGAGTGCAGTGGTATTTTTTGTGGAATTTTTTGAAGCCGTTTGATGGGGGTTTGGTATTTTTCTTTGATTTTCGGAATATATTAACCTATTTTTCATATCTACATTCTAGGGTGTTTTTTTGAAGTTTTTCTTGGTCTAAGCCCTCTCCCTAGGTGCTGACTAGCCCCTTGGAGTAGCTTCTTGGTGTTTGTTTTACGAATCCATGGTTGTAGAGTCATTTTTTCAGTTTTTTGGGGCTGTTTTGGGTGCCGGCAGGACTGTGGTGGCCTCGTTTTTGTTTTTTTTTTAGTGTCCTTGTGAGTTGTACATAATTTTGGCTATATTTTACTTTCCATAATTTATTAGTTTCCATGTATTAAGAGTTTCTATGTTTCTTAGGTTGCTATATTTTGTAGAGTTGACCTTCCATAATTTTGTAATAGCTTCTCTATAAATTCTAGGTTTGTAATCATATTGAATACACTTTTTGAATAAGAGATTGTTCTTTTCTCTTAAAGATAGTTTTCATGGTATCAGAGCCCTAGGGCTATTGCTTCTTCTCTCTCTTTGTTGCCTTCTTCTTTCTCTTTTTGTTGGTGGTGCCTACTTCTTTCCCTCTTTGCTACAGTACTGCTACAGTTCCGCAACAGTGCCACTACAGTACTGCTACAGTGTCGATACAGTGCGCTACAGTACCCCGCTACAGTGCGCTACAGTAACCCTGCTACAGTTCCGATACAGTGTCGCTACAGGTGCGCTACAGTACCCCGCTACAGTTGCGCTACAGTGTCGCTACAGTATCGCTACAGTATCGCTACAGTACCCGCTACAGTACCACGCTACAGTATTTTTTTTTTTTTTTTTCCTCTTCCTCCTCTTGGTTAAGCTTGATTTGCATTATTTTTTGAATTTCTCCCTCTGTTGGCCTCTATTTTCTGGGTTATTTCTCCCCTTTTTGGCACTTTCTTATTGGGTTATTTCTAGTTTATTTGCTGGTGGTTTTCTCTCTCACGGACTCTCTCTTTCATTGGTTATTTCTGAGTAATTTCTCTCTCTTGTTCCCTGCCAGTTTCTGTAATTGAGTTTCTGTTAGGCTTTCAACTTCTCTCCCAGCAAATATCAGGCTTTCTCTTTGATCCGTGACCTTTGTACAACTAAGTATGGCCGATGAGAAAATTCAAGCGAATGAATGTCCCTTTTGTCATCAAAAAGGATATTGGAAGAATGCTTGTCATACGCTTATTACACCATGTGCACCTATGGTTCAGCCTCGTCCCCGCGCTGATCTTGCTGCCCCATCTGTTGTGAGCACAGTGCCACCTTTCCCTATGACATCTATGTTTGAGCAATTTCAGACTTGGCTAGCATCCCAATCTCAGTCTCAGGCTTCTACTATATCCACTCTGCACTCAGGTTTGAGTAATTTTGATTCTTCAGGTATTTCTTCTACCACTTGGATTTTTGATTCTGGTGCCTCTCATCATATGACTCCAAACTTGTCTCTTCTTAAAAATTGTGTCTCTCCATCTTCTCCTATTACCATAGCTACTGCAAATGGATCTCATATGAATGTTAAATACATAGGCTCTGTCCTTCCTTCCTCTAGCTCATCTCTCTCTATTCCTAATGTATTTTTTGTTCCTCAATTGTCAGTTAGTTTGCTTTCTATAAGTCAGTTATCTGATTCTGGTTTTGATGTTATTTTTTCTTCTTTGACTTGTGTTGTGCAGGATCGGGTATCCAAGAAGCAGATTGGGATAGGGCATAGAAATGGTGACTTATATGTGGTGGATACTCTTCAGATTCCCGAGTCCAGTTTTTCTTCTGCCTTCTCTTCATTTTCTCTTACAAATAAGTCATCTCTTTTTTATCTATGGCATGCTAGGTTAGGTCATATGTGTAGTGCTCGCTTAGAAAGTCTTGTTAAGTCTGGCCATTTAGGCAAAATCCCTATTGATGATATTCGAGAATGTAGTGAGTGTAAACTTGCAAAAATGAAGGCTTTGTCATTTCCTAAAAGTCTGTCTATTTCTGATTCTCCATTTGCACTTGTTCATACTGATGTGTGGGGTCCTTCCCCGGTAACTACTAAGGGTGGTTCTTCTTATTATGTTTCCTTTATTGATGATTATAGTAAGTTCTGTTGGGTTTATCTCATGTCTCATAAATCTGATTTCTTTCGCATCTTTAAAGAATTTCACTCCATGATTCAAAACCAATTTTCCACAACTATTAAAGTTCTTCGTTCTGACTTGGGGGGTGAATATTTTTTAACAGAGTTTACTGATTTTCTTCTTAACATGGGCATTTCTCATCAGTCTTCTTGTGCTGATACTCCTGCACAAAATGGTGTTGCTGAGCGGAAACATCACCACATTCTTGACACCGCTCGTTCTCTTCTTATTTCTTCTTCTGTTCCCTCTGTCTTCTGGGGTGAAGCTGTTCTTACTGCTGTCTATCTCATTAATCGTATACCTACTCATCTTCTTTCTGGTTTGTGTCCCTATGAAAAACTCTTTTGTCAACCTCCAAATTATTCTCTTCTTAGGGTGTTTGGATGTGCTTGCTTTGTTCTTCTTCCTAAACGAGCTCGTACTAAACTTAGTGCTCGTTCTGTTTTATGTGTCTTCTTAGGCTATAGTTCCTTTCAGAAAGGTTTCCGTTGCTATGATCCCGTTTCTAAAAAATTGTATGTCTCTCGTCATGTTGCCTTTTTTGAACGTGTTCCTTTCTTTTCTATTCCTCCTCGCATAGTTCCTATTAGTAAAGAAGATCTTGTCTCTATTGATCCTTTTCCTTCCTCTGTCCCTCCAGATGAGTATATTTCTAATTTGGATTCTTCTACTGTCCCTCCTGTTTCGTCTAATGTTTCTCATTCTGACTTTCCTTCTTTTCCATTAGTTTATTCTCGCCGGACTTCTTCTCCTCTTCTTTCGTTCGATGCCCCTTCTGATGTTCTACCAACTGCTGACTTGGATACTGATGATCCGCCAACACGCCGGTCCTCCCGCCTTCGTCGCCCTCCGGTAAGACTTGGTTTTTCTAATACTTGTTATTCTCTCTCTTTTCGGAGTTTTCTCACTTCTGTACATTCTTATTTTGAGCCTCGATCCTATAAGGAAGCCTGTTCTGATCCTAATTGGATTGATGCTATGCAAACTAAATTGGATGCTCTACATAAGACTGGTACTTGGGATTTGGTTCCGTTACCTGCAGATAAGAATCTTGTTGGATGTAAATGGGTGTATAAGGTTAAGACAAATTCTGATGGCTCTTTAGAGAGATATAAAGCTAGATTAGTTGCCAAAGGTTTTTCTCAAGAGTATGGTGTTGACTATGAGGAAACATTTGCCCCTGTTGCCAAGATGACTACTGTTCGTACTCTGATTTCTGTGGCCGCTGTTCGTCATTGGCCTCTTTTTCAGCTTGATGTGAAAAATGCTTTTCTTAATGGGTTTTTGTCCGAGGAAGTGTATATGTGTCCTCCCCCTGGTCTTCCTCATGCATCGGGACTGGTGTGTCGTCTTCGTCGAGCTCTATATGGTCTCAAGCAGTCTCCGCGTGCTTGGTACGATCGTTTTCAGACCACTATCTCTCAAATCGGCTTCACTCCGAGTACTTATGATTCTGCCTTGTTTATTCGCCATACTTCTACTGGTCTGGTTGTTATTCTTCTGTATGTGGATGATATGATCATTACTGGTTCTGATATTTCTGCTATCGATGAGGTTAAACGTCATCTTTTTGCTGAATTTGAGATGAAAGACTTAGGACCCCTTCGTTATTTTTTGGGTATTGAAGTTGCATCCTCTCCTTCTGGTTATTTGCTCTCTCAGGCTGAGTATGCTAATGAGTTGATTCATCGGGCTCAATTGACTGATTCTAAGTTTGTGGATACTCCTATGGAGTTGAATGCTAAATTTTCTACTTCTGATGGTGTGCTTTTGGATGATCCTACCCCTTATAGGGAGCTTGTTGGTAGTTTAGTCTACCTCACTGTGACTCGACTTGACATTGCTTATGCAGTACATATTCTCAGTCAGTTTGTTTCTGCTCCTCGTTCTACTCATTGGGGTGCTCTCATGCGTGTTCTTCGCTATATCCGTGGCACTATCTTTCAGAGTTTGCACTTATCGTCTTCTTCTACACTTGAGTTGAGCGCTTATGCTGATTCTGATTGGGCTGGTGATGTTAATGATCGCAAATCCACTTCTCGCTTCTGTGTCTTTCTCGGTGATTCTCTTATCTCCTGGAAGAGCAAGAAGCAGACTGTGGTTGCTCGTTCTACTGCCGAGGCTGAATATCGTGCTATGGCTCAGGTAACCGCTGAGGTGATATGGCTTCGATGGTTGCTTTCTGACTTGGGTGTCTCTGTCTCTCCTTCTACCCCTCTCTATTGTGATAGCCAGAGTGCCATTCAAATTGCCCACAACACAGTCTTTCATGAGCGTACCAAACATATTGAGATCGACTGTCATTTTATCCGTCAACATGTTCAAGCTGGGACAATTAAGCTTTTTCATGTTTCCTCCGCTCTCCAGCTGGTCGATTTCTTTACTAAGACTCACACATCTGCTCGGTTTCGTTTCTTACTTGACAAACTCTCGATGCTCTCTGCGCTAGCATCATGAGTTTGAGGGGGGGTGTGAGCTGTACATAATTTTGGCTATATTTTACTTTCCATAATTTATTAGTTTCCATGTATTAAGAGTTTCTATGTTTCTTAGGTTGCTATATTTTGTAGAGTTGACCTTCCATAATTTTGTAATAACTTCTCTATAAATTCTAGGTTTGTAATCATATTGAATACACTTTTTGAATAAGAGATTGTTCTTTTCTCTTAAAGATAGTTTTCAGTCCTATGAACTCATGGATGCTATTTTTAGTGTATTGACCCTCCTATATGCTTGTGGTGGCTGGATTTGTGGAGGTTGCAGACCTTAAGTGCCTTTGGTTACTGTTTTTCAGTGTTCTTTGTTCCTTTATTATTCGCTACTTTTTTTGGTTATTGGTATTGTTCCCTTGGTTGCTGGTTGCTTCTCTTGAGTTAATATGGCAAAGACTAAGGTTGATTTTTCGACTAATTTCCTTAAAGATGATGACACCCCTAAGGCTATTATCTCTAAGAAATTGAATGGTGTTAATTACTTGGCTTGGGCTCATGCGGTGAAGATTTTCTTGCGTAGCAAATGTAAGCTAAAGTACCTCACTGATGATGCTCCTGACTCCATAGATTCTGGCTATGAGACTTGGATGTTGTGGCTCGTTCTAGTGCTGAGGCTGAATACCAGGTTATGGCTCACACTGCTTCAAAAATGTTATAGGTTCGCTTGCTTTTACAGGATTTTGGTATTTCTATTCCTACGCCTATGCCTATGTTTTGTGATAATCAGGCCGCTATCTTCATTGCCAATAATCCTGTTTTTCACGAGCAAATGAAGCATATTGAGGTTAACTGTCATTTTATTCGTGATTTGCTTATCCGGAAACAGATCAGTACTCCTTATGTTCGTTCTGCTGATCAGCTTGGTGATATCCTTACTAAGTCTTTATCACGTGTTCCTTTTGTTCATTTGTCTTCCAAGCTGGGCATGTTTAATTTATATGCTCCAGCTCAAGAGGGAGTGTTAGAGTTAGTAAGGGTAATTTTGTACTTGCATCTTATTTTTTGTATATATATTCTTGATGAGGACGGGAATAAATTCAATTCCAGATTCCCTATTCTCTCTCTCTCACGTATCTCTCTCTCTTCCTTCCCTTCCCTCAAACCCTAAATCTAATTCAACTGAACCAAATAAAATGACCTAGAAATTTCAGAAGTCATACTCTAGTTTGAAGTCTAGAAATGCTAGTAGTATAAAGGAGCATATTGTAATTGTTCACTTTCCGAAGCAGTCAAATCAATTAAAATAAACACTATAGCCTGCTCCATTTAGACACTATTTTTCTAATAGGCATCCAATCTTAGTATGTTATAAATCTCTTTCTGCTCCTTCATTTAGGCAATGTTTTCCTAATGGGCATCCAATCTTAGTATGTTATAAATCTATTTTCTTCGAGTTCAAACCAAATATGGTCTGGGAGCTTGTGGTGGAGTGCAAATGTTGAGTTGTAAGCCTTGTAAGAGCTATTTTCGTAAAAAAAAAAAAAAATGTAAATAATATCAATCATAGAAAGATCCCTTAGTTCTCTCATTCTACCCCATTTATTTTATTCTTCTTAATCTTTGATCTTTGAGACCTAAAACAAAATCAACCGGTTATCAATCCAAATCAGATCGAAAAGCAACTCTGGAACAAAGGAGAACAAGCCTGACATGTTACTGATGTCAGCACCATATTGATACATGGCCCTCATCTACCCCAATCTATTACCTTGTAAATTTTGGTGCTGATCAAAGTTACATAGGGTCTTAAGCCATCTTCTGGCCACCGCAAAAATGAGACTTTTATGATAAATCCAAAGAATCTGACTTACTCAATGGTCTTTAGCCACTAGCTTGTAGACTAATTGAGTCATTGTGGACTATTTGGGGTTTTTTTTATGGCTATTAATGAGATGGCATTGCTCAAATGATATCTAGAGCCATTGAAGCAGAAAAGTGAAATTTTCTCATTTAAAGTTTTGCTTTGTTAATAAGTTGCTGATATTATTTCCTGATACCTAGTATGTCAATTTGTCTTGGATGGAATTGTTGACGCAATTTAGCCCTAGTTCAAAATGCTATTTCTCATTTTTCTTAGTTCGTTCCTTAAGTTGTTCCAAGCTTTATGAAAAGCATTTTAAGAAAGTCAAATTGTGTTACATTCTAAAGTGGCTTTTGAGTTGTGAGTTTGTTGTTTTGTTACTTTTAAGATGAGGAATTGCCTCATATAGTTTTACAAATATTAGGACAGGCAACAAGAACTCTCTTCTGGTTTGCATGATGGTGTCCTGTGCTACTTTTTGGACACTTTGGAATGAGAGGAACAAGATGATTTTTTAGGGGATTGAATTGTTCATTGTAAAGTTAAAGTCTAGTAGTCTAGACTAACTAGAAAACATCTTATTTGGAAAGGATGCAAATGTTTAGCAAACCAGGTTGCCACTTTTGTAGTTTCGTTTACTGTGAAATTTTTTAATTGTTTTCTTTTGTATATGTCATACGTACAAGGGCTTCTGCCTTTTATATTATCAATACAATTTACTTCTTAAAGAAATTAATAATAGCCACACCATTTGAAGGAAACAAGCCTTCCCCTTCTCATAAATTATTCTACACTTCAGTATCAACAGGGAAAGGCCCCTTGAGGGGGTCCTGCATATGCAGGTTCAAGTCCAAACCGTACTTTTGTCAGAACTTAAAGCTTATTGCATACCTTGAAAAATGCCATCCATATCCTGCAGTATATCCATGCAACATACAGATGTGGAGAAATTCACCCACTTGTACGACTACATAATTAAGTGATATATGTATAGTAATTAGTACCTTGCAAAAATTTTGAGACACAGGACCATCATTTTCTGAGGCAGTTAGTTCCTGTACAACTTTCTCTATCCCTTTGCTAATGGCTTGCATTTCCTCTGCCAAAAATTTTAATTGTATCTGCGCAGAAATTAATCATTTAACACAGCAAATATCAAATGTATTTCTATGAAAGAAAATAACTGTTTCCACCAAAAAAATACCTTTGTTGAAGCCTCCAAACTCACAAGGTCTTTGGGAAAATCAAGAAGTTCAGGTAGCTTTTCAGCAAGCACCTACAGTGTATAGACCAAAAAGGGGGGAAAAATGAGGTCTGGGAAGCAGTTGCAACATTTTTGTGAGGAATATTCTAGAAGCTTGGATCTCTAAAATCACTAATGATACAGTAAAAAAATTTCTGATGCAAAACCCAAATAAATAGAGTTATTTTCCCATAATTTTTTCCCTTTCTGAAATACCTCTCAATTTTTCATGTGCATAAACCTAACAAAAATTCAAATAACAAATCATGCAAAGGATTAAAGCCTTCTCGCCAAATTCATCAATGAGTAGTTTTTGAACTACCTAAGAAAGCCCAAATGATGGTATAGGTGTTGATAATTATGATCCAAATCCCAACAATGGCCATTATTCAATTATATTTGGCCAAGAGTAAAGATATGCCTTTTTCTTTCCTAAACATTTTATAACTCTAAATATATAAATGCCATTGCACGTGTTATGCATGTCTTCAAACAATAATTTGCTGCACTATCAATAATGCATACATCACACTACTAGCTTTGTTTTATCCCTACAATACTCATGTCTAGATTCCAACTGGCTGTTTCTTATCCTGTCGTCCTTTTCTCTATTTCTGGATATTTTCTTCTACCCAACTTACAAAGGAAACAAACTTGGAATGGAGCCCTTTGTGAACAAAGTGAGCAATAATTTCTCCCCAGCACCAAATTGTACAAGGAATGGGAAATGCTGAGACTGATTTCATCATTAAGAGGGGTTTTTCCTCTTTTTCTAGCTTTATTAGGGCTTGTACTTCCCTCCACAATAGCCCCTTCTCCATATACTTGTGCTCTTCACCTTGATTTTTTGTTTTTGTTGTATAGCCTCGATCTTTTCTTATTGATGAGAGCACCTACTTTGTACCTAAGAAGCACAAAGTAGCACAAAGTAGGAGCAGAGGCAGAAGCAAAGGTAGGTTGAGGTGTCGGAGGAAGGAAGCACTTACCCACCAGAGTTCCAAAGTTTGTTGCTTGTAGGATGTGTAAAAACAATAGAGAAGACAAGCTAATTTTTTAAGAACCAATAACAATGGGAGGGTTGCTAACCTAGAGGTTAGCCACGTAAGATAGCTCTAAACACATGAAGATTAGGTTTAAAGAAGGGAACGGAGCAACTTGAGAGAGTGACCGGACACGACAGGAGGGTGACCTCAGTCGACCCCGACCTTTCCCCGAGGGTGTCTGTACCCCTAGCTCACAGAGTTAGAAGTGAGTGCAATTACAGTCCTTGACCTCCAATAGTTAAGGTATTGATGATGTTGTTTCTTGTCTTCTTCCCTAAGGAAGTATTCGCATTTTATAGTGGGACAAAGAGTGAGGAATGGCTAAGTAGCAGTGAGAGGTACAAGGTTGAGCCAATGAGGAGGCTACAGAGCCCCTACCACCCCTTCCACACATGTATACATGCAATCCTTAGTTGACCTACTCTAGGTCTAAGATGAGGTCATTAGGAGCCAATAACAAGAACCCGCGACCTCGGGGGATGCGGCCCTGCATACTGTCAACTAAGCATGCATAGGTCAACGACTGCAATGCATGGAGTGCATTGCACTCGCCACATGCCCTAGTCATGTCCTCTCAAGAAGGCTAAGACAAGGGGCAACCCCCACTCTCCTCCTCGACCTAGAAGTTATTCCCTTACTCTAGTTGGCCTCCATCCCAACCTCCAAGCCAAACCCCTAGACTAAATGTGAGGGAGAATAAAGCGACATTACCCTGTCTCGGGCATTGGGGGAACCGTAGTGGCTCGCTCGCCCTATCTTCCACGGTTCCACCATGGAGGTAGGTAACAATATATGCATTAAAATATAAAAGGGAAAGCCCTTAGGTTCACATGTGGTACACAAAAACAAGCAAAGAGGAACAAAAAGAAGCACAAAACTTATACAAAAACATATTAAGGCCAAAGAATCCAAAAAATCCATGAAATATTTAGTTTTGAATGTAAGGTTGTTTTTCCTTTAATCAATAGCAAGAGGGTTCATTCCTCTTTTTTTTCTTTTTGTTGTTGTTGGGGTTGTTTTTCTTTTGTGGGGGTGGGGTGTTGGGGGTTGTTGTTTAGTGTTAGGTTTAAGGCATAAATTGAATAAGTTGTTAGTTCAATTTCTGGGAATCATGCAAGAAAATAGATTACCTATGTTCAATATGAGTTGGTCAATTAATGTGTTACATTCTCACCCACTTTTTCACCTTAAAACTTCGGAATTAATTATGTGCCAACATTTTGTAGTTGATATCAACTGACCAAAAAATGGAACAATGGATGAAAATTCTTGGGATAATTAAATTTATTGCTATGTTAGAAAGTGTACCACATTTAAAATACACAAGCAAAATCACAACTAACTAGAGTGCTAGTTTTTTGTGGTAACACAGATCTTCCTTTACTTTGGAGTTTGGACATCTCAGCCAAATTTAATATCTCAAAAAAAAATAATAACAATGAGGACTTTTAGCTTCTTTCAAATACCAATCCCCTCTCTCTTATTCAAAACCTCACACCGAGACATTTCCTAAAATGTTTTCCTTTCCCAACCTGGCACCCCCGAACAGGTACCTTAATCCTTAAGCATAAAAGATATCGTATAAGACCAATTCTTTCACAAGCAAACCACCATCCAATTAACAAGATGGTACTTGAACACTCATGCATTATTCTACATCTAATGTCCTTTATGTTATTTTTTCTTCTAAATTTATGCTCCACAAACCTTGGATTGGTAAAACTTGCTCAAGGAACCATGAGCAGAGTAAACATAACCCTTTTGACAGACAGCTTTCCACCCATAACCCTATTGATTGATAGACAGCTTTCCACCTAGCCTATATCTTCCTGAACCACTCAATAATAGGAACACATACCACGATAGACTTAACTAGAACCCAATGGCAACCCCAAGCAAGATGAAGAGGAGCACCTACCAGGCAACCTGGATTTTCAGCTAAGTGCCCAATATTATTAATGTCTCCATCAAGAAGTATCCCACTCCCCAAAATTTACCTTCAAACCCAAACCCCCTTATAAGCATGACACACACTTGAGCATCTTCGGCTGCCCCAACAACAACAAAATTGTGTATAAGCGATTCAACATTTAACAGTGAGAGATCACCTATGATCTTCATCTCCTTTCCCCAAACCCTTTAGCAAGCCTCTTGTCACCTCAAAACCCTAACCTCTTCAGTTCAAGACTCTTCATGTTTCATTTTTGCAAAGAATTTATAAAATATTCTAAAGAAGTGGAATAACCACCGTTGGAACTTAAGTGCATTTAGATTTTAGACATGCATTCATGGGACAAAAATAATAAGAAAAATGAACATTACCTAAAGTAACTATATATTGTACCTTACAAAGATAATGCATAAGAGTCATCTTGTTGTTTCGGGCTCGGGTATCAGTGAGTTTAAGAAGACTATCCAGTCGAAAACCAATAGCAGAACCTACACACATGGAATTATGAAATTTATTGTGAAACAGAGTAAAAACAACAACAACAACAACAAAAAATACCATTGTTGTTTCTAAAAAATAACATATAACACGCACTAGGAAAATTGTTAGAGATAGAGCCAACCTAACCTAATCTGTGAGGGATAGACCAAACTTCTCTCCAATTGAGATTACATTTTTGGAAGGAATTGAGAGTGCTTCTAATGTTTTTGTGAGGTTTGCCTTTACGGATCCATAAGCTGTTGTTGCAGGGGCTCAAGCATGTGAATCCAAATTTATTTAGATCTCTTGAGAGCCATTAGGCTATAATCACAACTTAATTATCTATCTAAGCCTTATATAAAAGATAATGGATATTTACTTATATAAATACATACACAAATATACTATCTTTCTGGCAATTGCATTGCACGTGAACTTTTTGTGTACTAATAGAATAAACTGTATGTATTTAAGTAATTTACATATATTATCCGCTAAGCATCTTTTACTTTTAAAAATATTAAAAATATGAATTTAAAAAAAAATTTATAATATGTGTTGCTTTTCAAAGAAAAACAGTGATGCTCTTTCATTTTTGTTTGTGATGGATAATTGTAATTGATGGTTGAAGTTGTAGAACCAAAAACAAAACAAAATAAGGTTAAATATACCTAAATTATTTTAAACAAATGCTAGTTGTAGAAGCTCCTAAAATCAAAATTGAAAGAGAAGAACAAATCCTAAATAATATATATGGAGATATGCAGGTAAGAATAAAATCCTAGCAGAATATATATGTCATAGGAACATTCTTTTGATCCGATTGCTTGAAGATTTGAGTTCTTTTCATTGAAGGATTAAGATTGCAATTGCGGAACAAAGCCTGCAAGGGAACTCTACTTCAATTGGGAGCGGGTTCAATTTGTTGAGGGAGAAAAATTCCAATTCGTTGAAAACATATTGCAATTTCATGAGTTGCAGGTCGACCATTAAGAAAACTGTCTTTGTTCAAAGGGTTTTTAATATAATGTTATATAATATTTTTGTGGGCTATAGGTATATAGGGTATTATATAATATTGAGGACAGTTTTGTTAATCAAAAGCTTTTTTAAGATTCTTACCTTTAATATAGTATGGATAAGCACTCTGGAAGTGCTTAAGACCCTATAATTCTTTTGAAACTAACACCCTCACATTGTTGCTACAGCAGTACGCTATAGTTTTTTAGGTCCCAACTCATAAATACCAAATCCAAGTAACTAGAAAATCCATTTTCAATAAAATAAAGGTTTCCATTTAAATTTCCTATAGAAGAGGCTGGGGTTCGAGAATATAATGCTACTGCTCGATAATAGTAAACCAACTTAAAACTTAAAAAGATGACATATCTAGAATCTTCAAATTATTTACTGTTTTAATAAAAGCACTAGCTAACTTTAGTGTTAAGGAATAAGAAAATAATAACTCATTTCCTAGATTCCAAAAATTGAACGAGTTGTCATTAGATAGCGTTTAAAAACAGGTTATGAAATCATAGAATGAATTATCAAAATTATTTGTGTTGAAATGATTATCTAGTTATATGGTTGTCGAATGATTTATGACCATGCAATTCAGTATCCGTATAACAAGAGTTCTCTTACTAAATAATGTATTATGTAGCCAAAACGATGGGGTAAAGTTAAAATCCTAGTACTAGTCATTTAATCAAAAAACAATGAATAATAGTGGTTCATCAGTCATTTTTGAAAAGTACCTCAAAGAATGGTGTTTTCATGGTGGCAGTGGTGATGGTGGTGGCTCTGGTAGCAAAAAGGATGGTAGTTGTGGCAAGCTAGCAATGATGGTAGAAATGGTGGGAGTGGGAAATAGTGCAATGAAGGAGTGGTGGTAAAAGTGGCAGCAGTGGTGGCAACAATGGTGTGGGTAATGGCGGTGGTGGCAGTGGCAGTGACAGTGACAGTGGCAGTGTGGTGAAGGCAGCAGAAACTGTGGTGGTGGTAGCATTAATGGTAGCCATGCAGCAGTATAGATGTCAGTGGTAGTGGTGGTTGTGGGTACAGGAATGTGGTGTGGTGGCATGGTGGTGACGGCAACAAATGAGGTAGTGCTACTGGCAGTGGGTGCAGTTATGTATTTATGAAGCGCATAGTCATCTATTTTCAAGTTTTTCAAACTCTTTTCTAGAAGTAGGCATTCTTTTTATTTTGAAAAGTAGCAAAATTATGGAATCCAAAACAAAGCTTAGGATTCATTCTCTAAGAATGCATTCTCAAATTAGAGATTCAAATCCAATTTTCTGATGCATTACTAACTACAATGCATTTTCATAGTGCAAAACAAACAAGTACTTAGTTTATGGTAGTCTCATATAATACCTTCTATTTTCCTTCCAAGACTATAAAGTATTCCATCAATGAAGGAATGAGTTTCTTAAGAGATCAAATTTTCCTTAAGGTCATTCAAGGTTCGAGACATAGATAATCATAGTTCTGTTACAAGTGAACTGGAAGTCTAATAAGTTTCTACGTTTAGGCATGAAATCATGCTTCTGGAGCAAGAGGATCACCAATGATAGGAAGGCCCTACAACTGAGGTCTATAAAAAGCACCTCTTCTCGTTGATGGATCAATACATATAGCAGTGGTACTTTATATGTCTAAATCCATGCAATATATGACATACAAAACCAACAAAATTTCAACTCACCCCTCGCTGTTCCATGGTTCAAAGCATTACCCAATGAAAGGATAGTTTGCATGATACGTTTCAACTTGACAGAATTCTTGATCTGATAATCACATTAGTCAAAATGGTTTAAGAGATGACAATCTTCAAAAGAAAAGAAAAAACTCTCAAGAAAAGAAAATAGGGAAAGTGGAAGAAAAAATAGCTTGCCTCTTCAGCTGCAGAATTTACAACGTTCAAATTCTTTCTAAGGTCAGAAACCTGGAAGAGTACCAAGAAAAGGCCCAGGTTAGTAACAAAAACAGAGATCATCTAGAAAGCAAGGTAGTGAAGTTGATTGTTCTCTGACCTGGGTAAAAAACTGTATCTTAAATGAAAAAACTCTAAGCTTCGACTCTACCCTTGGCACTTTAATCAACTCTAAGAAAAACTGTCCCAGAAAAGTACAAAGTATGTTAATCAGAACATAATGACAAAACAAGATAACTATAATTAAGGGAATTCTTCCATATACCCAAGCAAAAAAAAAAAAGGGTAATACATCAAAACAACATATGGCAGTTTGATGATAAGTCAGATTTGAGGCTGCAATTCAACAAAGCTCTGAGATTTAACTTAAAACTTGCATCTTGATTCGTATGTCTTCTTCCCTTGTTTTCAATTGATTAGCCAGAAGGTTTATTATCGGGAAAGGTAAGCCATATTCATAAGTTGACTGTGTATTTACAGTTCACTGAATGACAGCACTTGCCTATCTACCCAGAGAATAACTAAAATGTAAAAAAATTAAATTAAATTAAAGAAGAAAGTAAAGAATAGCGGAGGAGGAAGAGGAGAAGAAAATAAATCCCACAAACCTGTTCACATTTTCCTAAGTTTTCCTTGTCACCATTGTAACCCTGAAAATGGAAGTATGATTAAAACTAGCAAGAAACAGAACAAATATTTGCATTGTGTATTCAACTATTTTCATTCCAAAGACCAAAAGGATATAAAATAATTGGTATAATACTGAAGCTCCAACCAGTCTCCAGAAAATTGTAAAAGATTCCAAATAAAAAATATTCAAAACATATTCTACTCACCTTTAGAAGTTCCATCTCTTCTTTTGTCGGACAGAACTTTATGAGGTTATCAACCTGATCAACATCCAATGCTGAATCATCCAGTGCAAGGACAGAACTCTGTAAAACATTGGTAGGAAAGCAAATATGAAAGGGTTGCAAAACAAAACCCTCACTAGAGAGAGAGAGAGAGAGATGCAATTTTCAGAAGTGTTGTCGAAGAGTTGGACTTGCCAACAATTTGTTGCCGATTTCCAGAGATGGAAGACTCTCAACTAGATGACAAAAGAGCTTCAGCATGAATATGGAGAATGGGTATATATCAGGGCTCTCACTTCTTTTAAAATTTCAACACTT
>JAESVK010000744.1:760762-774752 GCA_017140935.1 Hamamelis virginiana
ATATATATATATATATATATATATATATATATATATATTTTGGTATAAAAAAATTTAGGTGAAGGGCCTAGTCCATATAATGGTTTATTTTTTAAGATAAGTATCAAACAATTATTTATTTATTAGTTTTATACTTGTGTATACAATTACGTAATGGAATGGATACCTATCCAACGGTATATGTTGCACGGTTGGTTACAAAAAGATGGACGTAGCCCCACCAGAGTCCAGACAAGAAGATCAGAACCGTTAAAATCCGAAATCGATGATCAGTCATTCAACGGCCAAGATTGACACACTTTGAAACCCTAGCGAGTTATAAAGCAACTTTGTCTTCTACCTTCAGCTTCCTCTTTCTCTCTATTCTTTTGCTTCCTTCTGTCCAAGACCTCAAACCCTAGAGAGAGAGAGAGAGTGAGGGGAAACCGAGAGATCTCTAGAGAGAGAAATTATGTCGGACGAGGAGCATCAATTTGAGGCCAAGGGCGATGCAGGAGCCTCTAAGACTTACCCACAGCAGGCTGGTACTATTCGTAAGAACGGTTACATCGTCATTAAGGCCCGTCCCTGCAAGGTTATTTTTCTTTTTTCTCTCTCTAAAATAGATCTCTCTCTCTCTCTCTATATATATGTGTGTGTGTGTGTGCACGCATCAATCTGTACTCATTTACTTCTCAGTTTTGATTTTGGGTTCGTTTGCTGGTTATTCTTACTCTTTCTCTAGTCAATTTGATTTCTATCTCTCTCTATATATATACAAACTTATCGTTTATCTCTCTCAACCTGTAATTATATATTCCTTGACTTCGATTTTGGGTTCATTTGCAATGTGTTATCAGCCTTGTTCCCACTAATTAGATCTTTCCTTATCTGTAATTACTTGCTTCATATTTTTTTTTTTTTAAACTGAGTTATTCTATTTGTATAATATTTTTGTGTGTATATATGTATGTATGTATGTATACATATCTTCTTTCTTTCAATCAATATCTATTTGCTCCATTATTTTAGTTTGATCTCTTTCTCTCCCTACATGTAGTCATTTGCTGCTGCTTCTTCTTTTCTTTTTTTTTTTAAAGATTTTTAATTCTGATTTTTGGGTTTCTGCTGCTGCTGTTGAATTCTTCTTAATATTTGTGATTATTACATAGTTTGACGTTATATCTGTTGTATCAAAGATTATGGAGTATGGATCTTCCTTGGATAAGTGTAGACAAGGCTTTATTTGAAGATTTGCTGATAGGTTTTGATTTTCAAATCTTTCCATATTTTTATGATGTATTAAGATTTAGATTCTTTTAACCTTGCTATGAGATAATCATGTTGAATATTATGTTTTCTGTCACCCCAAATATCTACTTTGATTATGACTTAAGGCTGTGTGTGACTTTTATTGTGAGAATATAAAATTGTTAGTTTAGACCATCTCACGATTTTATCATATTATTGCTATTTAATATTTACACATCAAAGCCAAGTTGACCAACAATTCTAATCCTCTTTTCCATCCAAAATCTTTTCAATCTGGATATGTGTGATACAAGGAAAGGAATGAACGATCAAATAAGAGAAGATTGAGAGAGAGAGAGGATGGGATAGAAATTATATGAAGAAAGTACAAGTTAGAGAAGAATAGAGAAGCAGAAGATTAGAAAGAGATATTACATGGGTATGCCTCGGGGCTTGTGACACTTGTTACCCTAGCTAAGAGACAAAACTGCCACATTCATTCAGTTATTTGTTTAGTTATTTTGGTAAGAGAGCATATGACATTCTTTTATTACTAAGCTTGCTTTCAAGAGAAGTTTCTATTTAACTTCTAAGAGGAAATAATTGTATTCTTCTAATATAAGTACTGCCTTACTTTCTTTTCTATTCTTTTTTTTTTTTTTTTTTAAATTTAATTTAATTTAATTTTTTATTTTAAAAAACTGTCATTACCACTTGGATTGGTAGGGAGAGTTGAGGGAAGTTTTCAAAATCTCTTTGGCTTCTTTTGTTTGGTTCTCTAGTGAGAAAATAAAAACATGAACGGAATTTTTTAAATTTTCCTCCTAAGCTCACCAAATTTTCCTCTCAATATAGGTCTGCTTTGGATGGAGTCTTTCAAATATAGTTTGAAAAAAGCTATAGATGTCCATAGATGTTGGACCCAAAATATGAATTATTTGTTTGGGGACAAAAAAGGTAAGACTGAAATCCTATATAAGTGAACTAGGACCTGTCTTTAATATAAAAAGATAATTACATCAATCACTGATAATCAGAACTGATATTCGAACTTAGCATACTGGTAAAGATTCTGCTTATGGGCCATCTTCATTCACCTCGTAAAAGAGTACTCATTATGCATACTTTTTTAATCAAATATATGTCTACACTTGAATTCAAGTGAAACATCACTCATTTTGATGATTGTTGATGCAGGTTGTGGAAGTTTCTACCTCCAAAACAGGCAAGCATGGGCATGCCAAATGTCATTTTGTGGGGATTGATATATTTAATGGCAAGAAGCTGGAAGATATTGTCCCATCATCCCACAACTGCGATGTGAGGATCTTTTCTTTTATACAACTAACATTATCAGGTTGCCAATAATGCTTTAGAAGATTGTCGTATGTATAATAACTAAATGTTACTCTTTTCCCATCCTTTTTGTAGGTTCCTCATGTTAACCGCACTGACTATCAGTTGATTGATATCTCTGAAGATGGTTTTGTGAGTGATTTTCTTTGGGAAAATTTTAAATCTCTGTACAAAGGATTATGATTGATTAAAAATTGGATGATTGAATGAATTTGATTATCCAGTTTTACCACATTACATTAAATGTTGCAAAAAATTTAGAAAATGCCAATATTGGATTAAAAAACTCAAGTTTGCTACTTGTAACAAGCAAAGCCCTCTTAAATAGATTGGTCAATGCACGAACTGTGTAGTATGATATTGGTCATGGATATTTCCTTGGTGGACTCTTGGTGGTGGTTCTTAAGCCACCATAGTCATGATATGTGTCTGTTTATAGTAAGAATTTCATTTTTTGGTTTGAGGTTCATGCACAAAGCTCCCTTTCGTAGTGTCAACTCTAGAATTAGCTGAGTTGGGTTTCTGTTTGGTCATATCTTGCAAGTTAAACCAACTGAATTTGATTTTCCTGCAGGTGAGCCTTTTAACTGAAAATGGTAACACCAAGGATGATTTGAGGCTTCCCAGTGATGACAATCTGCTCAGCCAGGTATAGAGCATATGCTCTTTTCTTTGTGGTGGCTGTACTTGCACACCACATTTTGATTCTTGCAATCCTTGTGAATAATGCTGCCCAATAGTCAGTGCAAAGAACATTTGCTCAGCCTACTGAGTTTATTGTTCATTATAATTGATTCTATATCTATTTGGTTTGTGCTTTATGTGTTCAGATTAAAGATGGGTTTGCTGAAGGAAAAGACCTTGTTGTATCGGTCATGTCGGCCATGGGAGAGGAGCAGATCTGTGCCCTCAAGGACATTGGCCCAAAGAACTAAAATTTATGAGTTTTTCATTCCTGTTTGCAGCATTCATAGATGGAACTCTCCTTCAAACAGGTTCTAGTGGTGCCGTAACTTGCATAATTGAGAGTTATGGATATGAATTCTGATAAATCTTGGATATCCAAAGATTTGGTTGGGTTTCAAACATACAGTCCTTCATATGTGTTGTGTTCTAAAATATTTTAAGATTATTTGAGATGTCCCAAGACTTTGAGATTTGGATTGAAATGTGTAGTTTTTGGATGGATATTGTTTTCATTGCACCATTCTTATCTTGAACATTAAATTATGAAATTTCATTTCTTGAACTGAATGTGTTGAGTTGCCCAGAATTTGAAGTTGTCTACTGTCAGAGATGACATCAAGGGCAAGCCTGAAGCGAGACAGTTTAAAACAGAGTCTGGTAGAAGGGAGGCTTGAAATTAATTTAGTTCAGTCTCACTAAGCTTGTTCTCAAGGCAGGCCATATATCATAGTCAGTTCCCAAGCTAATAATATAGCTTCCATTGATTTGTCTCAGGGTGCTTTCCTGTGCCACTTTCTAGTTGTGGAAATTGGAAAACCTTTAGTTGTCCATGGGCTAATGAAGTGTTGCTGTGCTGACTGACTGGCATCTACCCCCACCTGACAACCAGCAATTTCTGGTTTGAAGTCTCCATTTAGTTGGAGGATGCAACATTACCCTGCTGTCTAAGCAGTTTTGAAAGTGATGGAAAATGAGAACCTCCTCTAGGTCATACTTTCATCTTTATTCCTTTAGGCACCGTTTGGATTTGTTTTTTATAAGAACTTATTTGCTTTTTTAAAATTTTTATAAGAAATTATATATTGCAAATTTTTAAAAAAGCAAATAAGTACTTATGAAAAACAAACCCAAATGGTGCCTTATTTTCTTGAGCTGTCCCAATTGATTTGATGGACCCCCCTATTCCAGTCTTGGATCTCATTATTGGCAATGTTTAACTCTACTTTCAGAAATTCATGTTCATGTTTGAAGTATCATTTAGTGCTTGTTTGGATAGAGAAGTAAAAATAACACAAGTTATTTTTGGTGTTCAAAAGTACAAGTTGGGTGTGTTTGAGTAATAAAAATAAAAAAGAGAAGTAGAAAAAAAATAAAAAATGTGATTTTTTATGTTTAAATGCACGCAGCACCTAAGGACTTGCTTTTCATAAAAGCACAATTTGCTTTTGGGTGGGCCTATATACAACACATCTTTTTACTAAAGGCATCCCATATAAAACATTAATTGGGTCTATTTTACTCTTTTCTAACCACAGTCCACTAATTTTTTAGGCAACCCTTAATTTATACAAAATAAAAGTTTTAAAATGCCATAAATGCTCCCATTCTAAATACTAGACCCAAATTTTATTTGCAACCCATTACCACATTAATTGAATTAAAAAAAGAAGAAGTGAGAAATAGAAATCAAAACAAAAACACTGTTCCTTCGTGTTCATCTTCGCACGCACGACATTGAAGAAGCTCTCCAATCTTCGATCCATCGAACACAAGCCACACCATTGAAGCATCACTAGCCGCCATTGAAGCTTTTCCTTCGTCTTCATCTTCGCACGCCATTGAAGCAGGTCTGAAATATTATAAACCATAAGTTGGAGCTCACCAGCCACGCCATTGAAGCATTACCGGCCACGCTTTTGTCGTTGTTCCTTCGTTTACAAACTTCGCACACATTACTGTTCCTTCATCACCAGCATTGAAGCATCACCGTCTTCTAACATCATCTTCGGTATGTATTGAAAAGTTTATTGATTATTTTTTTGTATTGTAAAGTTATTTGATATTTTTTGGGGCTCGGACTGAAAATGCCGAGATTTATTGCTTGATATTCGGTTTACTGTGTTCGAATATTTAATTTCTTGTTCATTGTTGATTGGGAAGGCTTTGTTCAATGTTGGTAGGTGTTCGGATTGTAATTGCCGAATATATGGTTTTCACATTCGGCTTGTTACTTAGGAACACTACAATAATACATTTGAAATTGTTTAGTCAAATATATGGTTTGATATTCGACATATAGTAGCCGTTACATATTCGTATTTAGGTTTAGGAATAATCCATAAGTACATTCGTTTATGTAAAGTCGAATAACTGGTTTAATATTCGATATCAAGTAGTCGAATATAGTTTTTTGTACATAGTTTGCCAATTTTTCATTTCTTTCTCTCAACATAGATAGATAATTCATTATATTGGTTTCCATTTCAATAATTATCCCATTCTCCGTAGTTTCATGCATTCTTAGAGATAATTTTCACTTTGAATTGGAAGCCTTAAGGCGCTTCCATAATTCCCAAGTCCTAATTAATTAATTCAGTTCTAAATTGATTGCACACTCCATCAATGGCAGATCTTCCATATATGTTTGAGTTTTTTTTTTTTCTCATAAATCTCCCCGTAACTTTTCAGTCTTGAGGTGAATCTCCTTTTTCTTCTGCCTATTTAGTTTCTTGGAGTGAGAGATCTTTGTGCATGCCAATGTTGCCGCTATAAAAATAAAGATGCTGATACTTAAAACTGCAGACAGAGAACCACCGTTAGTAAAAACCATTTCTATGTAAAAGATGCATGTAATAAAAATTAAAAACCATCAAGAATTGAGTGGATTAATTGTCTTATTTATAAGAAGATGCTTAATTGAAAAGCCTGCGTAAATAATGGTTGAAAATTAACTTATTTAATATACCTGTTTGAATGCCAAGAAGAAAAATGGGAATAAAGACTTGGAATCATACAACATGTTGGATTTGGAGTGGCAAGATTACAAAATTTCTTTTCTTTCCCCATGGCTTCTTGACAATCAAACAGTAGATGCGAAAGATCTTTTATCCATTTCTAATGCCCTAATTCATTATAAGAATCAATCATGAATCAAGAAATGAAAATAAGGCAAAAAAAAAAAAAAGGGGGGGGGGGTAGAGTTTTGTGGGTAATGTTATTTAATTGGCATATTTATGAGTAACAATAGAAATGTGCCAAATACATTTATTATAATAATATAGAACAACTATAAAATGAGGTCATGTCATGTTTTGGCTTATGAGGTGCTATATGAAGTGCCATTGAAAAAATTTGATTTTGACACCCAAATAACTTGCTGATATGTCCATTGGAGATGCTAACTATGACCTTTAGGGCATTCACCATCCAAATGTGCAAAAGATATATTGATGCAAGGTTTGACTCTCCTTTTCTCTTTTTTATAGGAAACCTTTGTCATATTACTCTTTTTTATAGGAAAGCTTTCTCATATTACTCTTTTTTTGCATCTATAACATCTTTAATCAAGCCAATATTCTGTTGCATCTATTGTTTAATATGCTCGGTAACAATCATTCTAACAATCATTTTATGTTGTAGGGAAGATAGAAGAAATAGTCAGTACTAAACGGCCATTTGAGGACACTACTGAGGAGGAAAAGTAAGAGCGAAAACGTCCAACTGCTTCGGAGCGAAAGAAACGTGAAAACGAAGCAGTTTACGTGAAGAAGAGTGAAAAAAAAAAAAAGCGTAGACAGTTATTGAGGGAGCTGGGGTTGGGGCTAAGGATGAGCCTGCAGTGGATGCTGAAATAGAGCATAGAGTAGGGCCAACAGTAGATCCTGCAGTTACCTTAGTAGCGACGGAGGTAAGGGAAGACCCTGAACCGGCGGTGCGGGATAATGTTGAAGGATTCATTGAACTTACGATTTCCCATGAATTGGGGAAAGATAGTGAGGAAGTCAGTGCATCGGGGGATGATAGTGAGAGTGACGTCCATTGTGAGGAGCGCTTGAAAAGAAGGCAAGATGTTAGAATTGAATCGGATGATTCAAGTACTGAAAGTGGAAGTGAGAGTATGAGTGGAAGTGGGAGTGATGAGGATAGTGAGACTGAGGGAGAGGGAGAGGGAGATGAGAGTGGGAGTGATGAGGATAGTGAGATTAAGGGAGAGGTAGATGAGAGTGAGAGTGATGGATAGGGGGAGGAGAGTGAGAGTGAGAGGGAAGAGGATGAAACTGTAGCTCCCTGGACTGCGAAGGGGAATGAAAAAGTAGTGGCGAAGGGGAAGCTGAAGGCGAAGTCAAAGGGTATGGGTATATCACAGCCTTCCGGTTCTGCGTCTACTTGATTCCCCGGAGGCCCCAAGAATTTGGATATTTTGAAGGGTTTTGAAACCCATGTTGCGAGATACATTTGGGACGGACAGGTACATTGTCATTTTCTATCATTCAAAAATAAGTTATAATGTAGTTATCTTTATTATCATTTATCGATTTCCTAATAAATATTTTTTCATTGTGTAGGATCGAGAACCTCTGAAATGCATACAGCATGTCCCCAAAATATTTGTATGGCACTGGAAGGCTAAGTGCAAGAAGTTCAAGACAATGGTGAATAACACCCCTTTGTGCCTACTAAAGCAGGTGTCCTACACCCACATAAACCGTGTATTGGTTTCGGCATTCGTCGAGCATTGGCATCTCGAGATTAATACTTTCTACTTACCATTCGGGGAGATGACCATTACGCTCGATGATGTCAAACAGATCACTGGTTTGCCTGTTAATGAAAATGGTGTGAGGGCTTCTGAAATTCGAAAGGATGATGCCATTGGCCTGCTGCATAGATACTTGGGAGTGAGTTGAGAAGCAGCATTAGACGAATTGAAGATCAATAAATGCAATTATGTGAGGATGGAGTGACAAAAGAAAACTTTTGAGAATAAGGCGAATGAGAGTGATTCGATTGCAGATATTAACAGGCACGTGAGAGAGTGATTCGATTGCAGACATTGACAGGCTTGTGAGGGCCTATCTACTTTACCTCCTTGGGTGTTTACTCTTCTCCGACAATAAGGGAACGAAGGTGTCAGTGACATACTTAAACCTCTTGTCGGATGTTAGAGATGTAGCCAACTATGCTTGGAGCGCTGCTGGGTTAACATATTTATCATATACTAGCATCATTTATGTTTTTATTTTTTTTATTTTTTTATATATAGGCCTGGATATATGAGCACTTCACTGTAAAGCGGTCTACACTCGACCTAGAATACATCAATGGCAACCTTCGTGCAATGAAGTGGAAGTCTCAATCCTCAATGAACAGTGCAGAAGCCCCCAATAGATTAAATTTCCTAAGACAACTAATAGATAATATCATAAAGGAAAATGTAAGTTTAAATATAAAATTGTTGTATGTTTGAATATCTTTGGTATAGTTCACTTAATTTACATGTTATAATTTCTGTATATTTAGGTCATTTGGGATCCCTACCATGGCTCGAGAGATCATTTATTGCAGGACATCTCGTGGTACTGTGGATGTATCACTTTCTGCGATGTGGTTGAGCTGTACCGTCCTGCCCGCATTCTGAGGCAGTTTGGGTACGTGCAAACCAGTCTATGGAATCACTCGCACATCTCTCTAACTAAAGCAAATAGAGGAACCAAAGCAAACCTGTATTCTGTAGAGCACATATACGTGGAGTACATTTGGACTGGCTGGAGGCACTATTGTCTTTCAGTGAGTAGCCATGGAGAGTTGTGCGATGCAGAGAGCCCATGGATGTGTGAGGACGGGTATGAGGAGTAGTATTCAAAGAGAAGTCATGTTAGGATTCATCCGAACATCCTATTCAGCGATCGTTTGGGGATGCGTATATAGATTTGGTGAGTACTAAGAGACATTTCTTTATTTATACTTAATTTGAACTCAGTTATAAATTAAATTTCTCTAACTATTTTTTACGGAATAACCGTAGAAAGAAAGCCCTGACTCTTTTACAAGAGTCTTTACAACTGGGTGAAAGACAAACACTGAAGGATATTCTAAAGCGAAAGAGGCTTATTGCATCCATCCTTAGTGATGACACGATCGCGGAAACGGCACAGTCATCTGCGGCAGAAGTCCGGGAAGAGGAAACAGAAACAGGTTTGCAAGATAAAGGAAGAGGGACAAGTAGGAGGGTGAGAGACATTCGTGGGCGAGGACAAGTACTTATTGCATCTGAGGGGCAAGGGCGAACACGAGCTACACGTGCCGGGAGGAAGTAGAATCAGTGCTAACATAAACACTATTTTGGGGATTACATTTGACTTTGTTTATGTGATTGACTTTTGTTGAACTGGGGTTAATTTAGATGTAAATTGATTGATTTTGGTTGTATAATTGATCGAGTTTTTGAACTTTAGATGTAAATTTGAACTGTTTGATTGTGTGTTTAATTGAAGATGATAGAATTCATATGTCATTTTTCAGTTGTATATTAGGGAATGATGCTGAAAATGAAAAAGCACATAGACTATACTAAAGTTTATATTTGGTGAGTAATAACTGAATATGTTAGTACACATTCGGTAACCAGTAGCCAAATGTATACTTAAATATTCAAATTCTTTTGTTCGAATGTAGCCCCGACCACATCTTCGGCAATAACAAATCGAAGATAATTATCCATATTCGGCGCTCACAAGACGAATATAAAACTTATAATTTTAAGACAACATATATTCGACTCCATAATTTCGAATGTGTTCAATTATCTTCGGCTACTTAAATTCGGATATGGCCTCGGCCTAATATTTGGTTATAATAGAGCGAATATACATATTAATATTCAGTATGATAGAGTCGAATGTATCATTCAATATTCGGTGCCAATAGGCCGAACATTTAAACATTTAAAAAATACATTGTGTGTGTTGTTCGGTTATATATTTTCGAAGACACTAACATATATTTGGTTGTCTAGTGTCGAATGGTTAACTCTATGTTCGGTGATAGGTAATCGAATATGGATTTAAAAAATAATTTTCGGTTTTATTAATTTTATAAACCAAATTATTCAACACTACATCAAATGACGATGATAATATACTTATAAATATATCCAAAATTCAAAAAATTACCAAATGATTCCATAAATAATGAAGTTTCACTACTTTATGTGTATCCATTTGACAACAAAAATGTGTAACTTACATATTTCAAAAGGACAAAAATTATGGAGTTGCGTTGTATGTCTAATCAACATTTAAATAAATAAACTCCTCCATGACAGCTAAGTTTGGCGGTAGGTCAAGCTCAAGAAACCGCATAATATGTGATGAATGACTATCGGCCCATCCTTTTGCATTGTCGAGCGCACATCTTTTCCAAGCAACTGAAATAGGGGGAATTGGAGCGTTCGGGTTCATTACTACTTGTTCAAAGTGGTTTCCATTAATCAATACCAATACGACATTTTCTATTTGCAACCGGTATTGAGTCCAATCTGAAAGACAAAAATGTCAAATACAGTTCATTCGAAATAAGGATACAGACTACATTATATCTAGAAGCTATAAGGTGTCCTATGTCAGGAAAGCTTATCCATTTATCTCTCGGAGCATTATTCGTACTATCCCAGATCAAACAATTTCTCATCTATACTACTTCTAAAGGTGGCTTGAGCTGAAAAACTTTTGATTGACTATTTTGTCCTTATATAAGTTTCTAAAGACACATTTACCTTTTGTCTTTCAAATAAATTCCAATCTTAATTCTTTTAATTAATTTATAATTTATAATTTATAATTATAAACAATAATTACTTCATTGATAATGATGATATACATCCATTTAAATTAGGTTCATTTATTTAATTTCATAGATAATGATGATTCACATACATTTAATTTAGATTCGTTGAATTTTCGATTACTAAACCATTCATATAATCTCTTCGTTATCACAACACATCTAGCTATGTATAATTTCATTGGCTCTTCTTACATGCATCATTTATTGAGATAGTCTTGATGCTGATGCATTACCCACTTTTTTTAATTAGTGTTGGTTCTGATGCTTTGCCCACCTTCACTATTTAATTGGTGCATGCACCAAGCATTCCCTTTCTTAATTGTAATAGCCTTCCCATTTTAATTTGCACTCATTAATTAAAGAAGAATATAATAAGTCTTCTATGCTTCTATAAATAATTGATAATCCCCCTCACAGATCATGTCATTCACAAACTTCTCACAAACATCTTAACTTCCTCAGCCAAAAGTTTTAAGAAGAAGATTGGAAATCAAGATGAAGCTACGTCTGAAGTCATGTGTACCTACACTGAAGAAGAAACCAATTGTGCTTCCAAAGAAGAAAGATGTTATATATGCCATAAACCCAACAAATAAACCATTGCAAATGTTATATATGTATATATACAAGATTTCTTGATCCTCCACATACAATTTTCAAGGCTTTGTTTCAATTTTATATAGGAAACATGTTTCATTTCATTTTTGCATTAGTTTTATTTAAATTTACTTTTGAAGCCTATGTACAAGTGCAAGCCTATTCAGCTATTCTCTTCCAAAATAGGCTAATTTATCTATGCATGCAATAATTGACATTTTTCTATTAAGCTTATTATCTTCCATTCTTCCAAAGTGGTACAGATAACAACTTTTGACACAAAGATAAAAAGCAAGGGTTCTTTACACATATGTCCTTAATTACAAAAATTTATACTTAAAAGTCTAGCCAATAAAAATCCTAAGAAAATATTGGAGGACAAAATTGCCCTTAATAATAGACAAATTCAACATTGCTGAGGGTTTCATTTCGCAATTGGTTTCTCCAAATAAAAACTTTGATATAAGCCATATGATCTCTTCTGCATTTTATTAAAAGGAAATTACAGAAACTTTGATACAACCCTTTGATACAAGAAAGGGTTTCTAATTCTAAAGTATTTATTATTGTACATTTCATTCCATCCACATAAATTAATTTAGAAAGTGGTTCAATTAACAACTTTTAAACGGTGCTATATATTTTAATATTTTAATTTACTCACTTAATTAAACAGTGCTATTTTACTTACTTTAAATTTCAATAAAATAAAACGGTGCTATTTCAATTAACAAATTTTGACACAAGACAGGTAGCTTACTAAGTAGTTGGTCAAAAGTAGAGTTTTTTAACATTTAAGATCTTGATTAAAAAAATATTAATTTTCTAATAATTTGTAACTTTTAAAAGTTGAAATTTTAAACAAATAATAAGTTATTAAAAGGAAATTACAGGAAGATGAAGAGAGAGAGAGAGAGAGCGCTCCATGCGAAATGTTCAACGGATAATGAAATGATAATTGAAGCATTGTATGTGTAAAATCATTTTGGAGAGTAATTTTGGAATCTGATTCAATTATATTTATTGGAAGCCAAATTAGATAGCAGACTTCTTAGCTTATCTAGGATATATATAAACCAAAAATAAATCTTATGATCCTTAATTATTTAATAACCCTAAACCTTGACTTGGCTTTCTGGCCATATGAATTCACCAATGGTAACTGAAGGGTGGGTAACTTAGTGGTTAAGCAAGCAAGGCTAAAGGCATACCAAGTCCCTTGGTCCTGGGTTCAACTCCCACTAACTACTAATATTTGGGGCCATGGATCACAAAGCACAAGCCTTGTTTCGGAAGTCTTGTTCAGGATGTAGGATTTAGTCTGGTGGGTGCAAGCTGGCTAGAGTACCTGTATAGCAAAAAAAAAAAAAAAAAAGAATTCACCGATGGTGTAATGTCACGACATTACTTGCATGTGTTGAAATTTACATAGGTTGCTTTGTTTTTTGAAATTAACCATGGATCGAGTCTGGCTCCTATAATTGAAATCATTTAATGTTTAGAAAACATAAGGCAGTTTTGATATACATTAAAGAATTTCAAAGTGCAATGTTGCACTTAGATTGCATTGGTTAATCAAAAGATCAAAAAACTATTATACCTGTCTTCAATTCCCAAGTAATCTATTATTAAAATACTTCACATGTTCATGGAATAAAGATGGCTAATACCAAGAAATTTCAAAAAATATATTATTGCAATGGCCAGCCATGAATGTCTTTTGTGGCTTGAAATGTTTAAATATAATTGTATTGTTTATGAGTTATTTTATGTCAATTGTGTTCAACTCTTTTCTTGTTCTTTGTCTTCCATTTAATTGAGAATGTGCACGTGTTAAAAGAGGAAAAAAATATAAGACATGAAGCAAATATGTCATAAGATAAGAAATCAAATAAAAAGAGAATGTGATTACAATATTGCTAAATGTTTAAATACAATTGTATTTTGGGATCATGATATTTTTAACTAAACTTATATATTTATGTAAAATTGTTTGACATTTGGGTTGAGAAGTTTTAGTAAGGTTGTTAACATTTTTTTTTTTTTTTTGCTATACAGATATTCTGAATCAGCTTGCGCGCCCCGGATTAAGTCCTGCACCCCGAACAAGGCTTGCGCCTTGCGATCCGTGGCCCCGTATATTAGTAGCTAGCGGGAGTCGAACATGGGACCAAAGAACTTGATAAGCCATTAGCCTTGCTTGCTCCATCACTAAGCTACCCACCTTGGGGTTAAGGTTGTTAACTTTGAAGTTATATACAAGAGCTTTTATTTA
>JAESVK010000744.1:779005-789638 GCA_017140935.1 Hamamelis virginiana
TGATTTGGAATTGAAATGTATCTTACGCCCACCAAGATAGTTTCCAAGGATGTAACTGGTTCGAATCCTGGCAAAGTGGCAAGGGTTCTTGTAACCTAAAAGGAAAAACAACTAATAGGGCTTCAGAGAGCGAAGTAGAGAGGCTTGAGCATTTCCATAATCCGTACTCCTTACGTCAAACCTCATTAGCCTTTTTATCTGTTTATCTGTTTAAAGTTTGATTAATGAACTTCTGATGTTTCCTTAAACAAAAAAAACAAAAAAAACAAAAAAGGACGACGCATGGAAGATACTGAAATCAAATCTTAACACCTTTAACTATCAAACTATCGAATGGATGATGTATTCAGTTAGAAACATGAGCTAGGTAGTAAACCCAGGACACCCCATATTAAAAATAAAATAAATAAATAAATAAAGGTTTCTACAATGAAGAAAACTTCTCGTAGACCTTCTCTTTGCTGGTGTGGTTTAAGCTCAACCCATAAATTTATTATTTATCAAGGCACCAGAAACATTTTCTTTAAAATGTAAACCAAACTCTAGTTGACGAATCATCAACAGGTACCAGCTTTCACCAAGCATTAGAGACTTGCTTGAACACATAGCTGAGTTATCGTGAAAGAAAAATAAGGGAAAAGATGTGTTTCAGGGTTCCCAGACTGAACTAGCACAAGGTAGATTTTGTGCAAATCAAAAATCATATTCGTAGTTAAATCATCAATCTTTGATTAATTTTACAATGTTGCACATTGAAGAAAAGTTGAAAGAACCAAGATTACATCACCATAAAGAGTAAAGACTACGTGCAAAAAAACTATACAATTCACACTCTCCAAACCAAGCAAGCATGCGAGCAAAATTGGCAGATTAAATTGGCAAATTACTGTACTCGTCAGTATGAGCAATCCAATACTCTATATGTTCCACTACAAAGGGAAAAGCACTTCTTAATCATAAGGACTCTGGACTTGTAGAGGGTCTGATTCTCGAGGGCATTTGCCTGGGTACCTGTAATTCTCCTCCAAACATGTGATTGAAGGAATCCCTGGGTGTGATGGACATTTTATTCAATGAATAGTCGAATCCGTCAAGATCGAAATCCTGCTCATCAAAGCTCCTTGCCATTTCATCATCTGCAATGTTCTCCCCATTTCTGTCTGCATAATCCTCTTCAACATCTTCATCACTGCTACCTCTTTCATCGTCATCATATGTAGTTCTCACCATCGACCAGTACACAAAGTTTGGCCGGAGGAAACTTCAGATGGGAAAAAAAAGAAGAAAAAAAAAACTGTTGTCAGCAAGGCATTAAAAATAGCAAAGATTTGAACAAATAAATGAGTGTCTCCATCTAAAATTAATAAAAGCTAAGACTGTAAACCTGTCACATTTTCTCAACAAACATGGATCAAATGGGAAGAACATGTCAAGCCTTTCCATCCCTCCAAAAGCCCTGGAAAGTTCCGACTCCAGCAAGTCATTAAAGAAGAAGGTCTCGGACACGGTGAATAGATGAGCTGCTTTTGCCTGTCGTAGGAATTCCTCTACTATGGATGGCAGGCACACCTGTTAAAAAGCATAAGCGAAGAAAGATTAAGCCCCATGATCTTTTTAGATTATGAATCCTGTGATTTAACAAGGAATACTCTTTTAACAATGTCATAGCTATGCCCCCAAATGTGCATCATTACCTTTAACGGGTTCAATGGATGCATCAATATTGGTTCTATAGGCATAAGGAGAAGATCTGACTTGAGTCGAGGAACATCCATCATTGATCTCATACGGAAGCAAAGAACATACATGATTGCCTGCAGCACAAACAAATATTCATCAATAAAACCAATTTTGTAATTATTTCAAATTAATATATATTTACAGAATAATTAGATTTGATAGTCAGGACATCAGATAGCACAGGAATCATGTTAAGGCTATCTATAAAGAATTAGGGTATTCTTATTAGCATGAATACTGCATGGTAAAAATGTGGAAATTAAGCAAATTACCCAGAAAATACTACATTCATGCATTAATTGCAACCTCAAAAACATGTCATCTGAAAGCAAGAGCTACCATTTAGAGGAGAATAACATTGGCAATGGATGAGAGGATGCGCGCACAAAAAAAAAAAAAAAAAAAAAAAAAAAAAAAAAGAGGAGACATTCTGGATGCAATGAAGTTTACATTGCAACCCATACCAATGGGCTGGCTTAACATCTGAATCCATGTAAATGATCATGTATGGCAATAAAATGTAACAAGGATACCATCTTTCACATTAATAAAAGCCAATTTCCACTGGATAAATTCACCATTCAAGACTTTAAAACATGTTTAGGTCACATTTGGGTTGAGAAAACTTAAAACGGAATATAATTAGTTCATTCCGCTTGATGATTGACTAGTTATAAAATAACCAAGGAAAATAGCTAAGGTAAATGCAGTAAGACTTCATTCTGATAGTCGAAATCACATCAGGTAAAGGTAAAATCAAGAAATCATGTTCTCAGCATTTAGGAGAAAACGGAAGTTGAAGTGGCTGCTACCATGATGGTGGCGATGGTGAAGCAATAACAGCAGCAGACTACTGATGTTGATATGCTAACAGTGGTGGCAACAATGGCAATGGCAATAGTAACAGAATAGTGAAAGGGGTTATTCCGCTGGTTGTAATGGTAGTTGAAACATTTGTGGTAGCAGTGGCAGCAATGACAGCGGTGACAGTGGTGATTCTGGCGACCGTGATGGGTACATGATGGTGACGGTGTTTTGTGTTTTTGGTGGCAGTGGTTCCAAAACAGGAAGGCAGTTGTGCTGGTGGTGCCTATGGTGGAGGCAATAGCGTAGCAGTGATAGTGATCAGCAATGGTAATGTAGTGGCAGTAAAAACGATAGCAAAGATGATTCTGGTGGTGGTGACTGTAATTGTAGCAGAAATAACGATAGCAAAGGTGATTAAAATGGTGCTTGCAGTAATTGTTGTAGTAGTGGCAACGGCAATCAGCAAATGGTAAAGATGGCATAGTAAGGGCAATGGGGGCTCCATAAGTCGCTAGATGTTTAACAAGGTTTCGCTTCAGCACTGAAGAATGAGCTTCACAAATCGATCTTCAAATATTTCAAAAGGAAAAAAAAAAAATCTGAAAATTATGGAAATCCAACCGAAATTGGAGAATTTATTCTATGAGAACACTTGAGTAACAAAAAACAATCTTCACTGACAAGGCATGATTGACAACGATGAACTTTAATAACAAACTTCCCAAGCACCCATGTCAGACAATCCTTCTCAAGTAATCGGATATTTATTCATTTGGCAAATGCAAAATCACAATTCTAGAAAAAATATCCGATTACTTGAGGTTAAAGCATCCTATACCTGGCATCCAGAATAAAAAACTCGATGAGCTTTCGGGTTTATGTCACCATAATGGAATTGGCAATATTCCAAACACCAATCCACCAACCTGAAATCTCAAAAAAGAAAAAAAAAAATGAACCACTCTTAATAAGAAGTGCCTTGTATATGTACGCATGTCAGTGGGTGTGTAACTGTGTATTCTTTTGTTTTAAAAGCACCCAGATCAAATTGTTAATAATGAATGGATACTAAGCATGTTCAATAACCTTTTCAACATGCTGGCGACCAAAGAGGATGACAGGAACTTCCCACGAGACAAATAACTAGCAAGATAAGCAACAGCACTCATCCTGCATATAGCCAATTAAAAACTTAATACCATAAATGATGCCTCTACACGTGTCATTGTAATAAATTATGTGCTTCAGAACACTAGAAGAAATCCCATTTTCTGACTATAATTAAGAAGAAATTGAACCCAAAAAAAAAAAAAAAAAAAAAAAAAAAAAAAAAAAAAAGCAACTGAAGAAAAACTGCAGCATGTTGAACACCACCTTGCTAAGTCAACTCCAGAATCAGCTGAATTGACTCAGGTTAAACCCCAATCAATTCAATCATCTAAGGAAGGCATTCTAAACCATGCAAATGGGAAAAGAAGAAGTGGGGTGATGTTATTAATTGAATATAAAGGGAGAGGACATATAGAGAAAGATTATGTCCATGCAACACTTCTAATTGAGTTGAATGCCTGTGGACACATACAAGGCACATGTTGGATGCTGATACTCCTATGCTTCTTGCACAAGACTCCTAAGTTTCCCTTTTTCATAAGCATCCATAATTTATAATCTACCATTGATGGATGGACTATTCTCAAGCCCACATCGCATTGTACATTACAACATGTCACTATAAAAGCTTCAGCCTTAGCTAATGCATGCACAATGCAATTCATAAAAAATTGAACTGTCATAAATGTACTTGTAATATATCATGTTACTTTAATATAAAATCCTATCCTCAAACCCAAGTGTTTTTTAATTTGTTTCGTCCAACCTTCAAACTGTCACAATGGCTGATCTTTTGAGTGAGGGAAGCTGGAGCATTGGTCAAGAGAAAGAGGAACATAAACTATAGATTGAGAAAGACACATTAACTATCCCTAGATCAGATAAGGCTTCGATAAAGAAGTGAATCAGTCTGAAATGCTATGGATAGATAATGAAATGAACCAAACTGTGACTCCAAAGACCAAAGTTTGGTTTTTATTCCTGAAGAGCACCCTGCACCCTGGCTCATAAAGGTGACAAAAATTAATTGACTAGGAATGGAAGAATAAGTGATCCATTCCCCTACAGATCATGGCCTTACCACTCAGTCCCCTATGGTCAGCGGGGGATTCAGTATAGCACATGTCATGCATGCCTCTTTGGCACAAATATATGTGTTGGTGTCGGGTCATCAACTTTGAATTATTCATGTAACATAGGAACACATCAAAAGTGTTTCCTTATGAATTTCTAGTGAACAAAGGGAGTTGGATATGCATTTTGGGAACATATCTGACCCATATAACATACCCAAATGGCCATAACTGTGTCATGCTGCCAACAAGGGTACTTTTTTCTTTTTTCTTTTGCTTACGAGTTATCCAGACCTTCAGCCTAACTAAATCCTAGACAAGGGTAACAGCACCACCCACCGCATCAGTTAAAGTCTGGGAGAATCTGATAGAATGGCTGGCCGCATGAGGGGAGTCAAACTTGGAACCTTATGCTCCCTGAGGTGTAGATTCCAAAGCCAACTGCTCTACCTCATGGGAATCACCACACTAACAAGGGCATTTAACACATGAAGTGTCCATTTAACATAGGTACTAGATTCTGAAACCTATACCCATTCCAATGCAGCATCAAATAAAATAGAAAACCTCACAAATAAGTTTGCATCCACATCAACAGTTGATGTGGATGCAAACTGTTTGAGATCATGAACAAAAGAACCACTAGATGGCTAAATATTCTCAATCGTTAAAATCCAAATCCAGACTACCTGGTAAGAGGCGGATGGATACTGCAAACAAAGATATCTGCAAGCACCATGGCAAACCTGACACCACAACTTTCAGGATCCAGTGAACAGGCGTAGAACATTACAAACTGCAATATAAAAGGCAACCAAGTCTCAGGCGAAGAAAGAGTAAAGGAATGCATGTCTAAATGCTGGCATGGAAAAACCCATTCATTAATCACGAGATACATATCTAGTGCGTATTATGAAAATATAAGCAACAATTGAAGAACAATGTGTGTGTATGCAGGCAACATGCATGATGCATGAGCTAGGAAAAAATACCTGTGCGAACTTTGATTTGTAAGCATTCAGAACAGTTATCTGAAATGACTGGAGAAGAGTTTCAAATACCTAACCACATAATTTTAAAAAGAATAGACAATGGTAAGAAACAAAAGGACAAAATAGCATGTTGAAGAAGCATAAATACAATAAATACCTCAATCAAGCGGCCAACACCATTGCAGGATTTGAGATGCTCAAAAGTTAGCACCATCAAGGTATCCAATTTTTCAGCAACTAAGTTTCCACTTAAACTTGTCCTAGTTAAAAATTCTCCTGGAAGCTGAACACAACACTTGATAGTTTACATTGGCAGGCTAAAATAATAATCACAAGCCTTTTGGAAGATAAAATTTACAGAGGAGGACTGAAATAATAGTTAAAATGCCTTTTGGAACCATATAATACCATGGGTGTGAGTTTTGGCAAAAACAGATATGTATTTCATAATATGTAACAGTTTTGCCACCATCAAACCAGTGATACAAATCAATAACAACCCTTTACCAAACTGAGATAAATTATCTGATATTTTGGGTTTCTGAGAATTTTCATTGATCTTGGGAAATACTACAAATACATACTGCTGACGTTATAGCATCACGAGCCAATTGGCTTAATGGTTTCAAAACTACTCATATATATATATATAAAATTTTGTACATCCAATCAGAAATTCAGAAGCTCACAAAATTCTGTTGCACAGGTCAAACTTTAGGGAATAAAATCACACATCACATTTTCTTAAATTTCTTAATTTACGGTTAGTATGGTAAAAAATTTATAGTAGTTTGGAGCTATCTGATGATAGCATGGAGTATTTAATATTCAAGTACTGTGTAATTTTGACGGCCAGGTAACATATGGAGAGTACTTTTAGCAAACATTTTAAGTAAAAATATGTATATTCTATCTGTGATTGCTCCAATGTGCATTTTCCATATTTTAGATTTTTTTTTTCTCAAGGATTCTAGATTTTTATTTATTTTTGTAGCATATTACAGCACATAAGGCGAGTATAAAGTCACATCGGCCAACAAATAAGTGTACTACAGAATCAAAACATGACCAAAATCCAAACTATATAGCAAATCAAATGGGATTTTTTTTTTCATAATCTCAAGGAAGACCAAATTTGTTCAGCCTAGAAACTGTTTAAATTCAGATATACATCGAATCAGATTTCGGTTACAAAAGGATTAAAACTTAGATTCCATTTTACAAAATCCCAAATTATCAAATTGAATTTTGAAAACTTCCAAATAGATAGGGGTACTATACAGCCCAATCAGGTATGAATCCATTCAAGTTACAAGCCTAAAAAAACATACAACCAAACATATTGATAGAGTAAAACTTGCTCCCAAGAGTGAAAAATGTAAGAATTATACCTCAGTGCCATCTTTCTCAGCGTCATCTGCAGTCTCCACTTCTTCTAGCTCCATCTCAAATATGCCTTTATTGGAATCATCCTGTAAAATGTCATCCCATCCAATCTCCAACTACAAGAACCTCAAATGCATAACATTAAAATAATAAGTGTCAAACCCTTTTCCAACCACTAATTCACAACTCTGAATAACAAGACAACTTCAAAGTACTTACATCCAAATCTATTAGCCTATCCACCACTGCCATAAGTGTTGTGCTTCCAACAAGTTCTCCAATTGCACCACTCTCCAACTTTAACATGTTCTCTACATATATTGCGATCAACTGCAAAGACAAGTGGGTTTAACTTCAGAGCTAATCATTTACAACAACAATTTTTTTTCTTTTTAATAGCATACATTCTGTGGCAGCATATACAGAATATTGAAGCATGGCTTATAGAAAATTGCAGTTATGAACGCTACCAACAAAGTACAAGAATATGAGTAGGAACAATTAACATTCAGCATAAAAAATGCAAGATTCAAAAGTATTCTTGAATTTATTTAGGGAATCGAGAAGCATAGATATGTTTTTAGCAGATCAAATAAAATCAGCAATGTCATCAATATATATAAACCAGCTCCAAAACCAGGGACTCCTCTTCAGTTGTCTAACACAATCTAATCCTGGATGTTAGACAAAAATATGTTTGAACAATAAAACCTTGTCTTTCCAAAAATGCCAAAACAATTAAGGATCAAACATTTAATACACATTGTTTTCCAAAGATGCTAAAACTATTTAGGATCAAAAGTTTAACGCACAAACTTTATACAACTTCAGTGCCCTACTGAGCTTGAAAACAAAAGGGAAACTAATGAAAAATGATTTCAAATATAGAAGCATAGAAGTCATGGACAAGGAAATGAGTCGACGATTAGCATATATAAAACCAGAACTGAGCTCATATAATCAATAAAAGAGGATGTGTGGGATCACATATGCATGAATGAGAACATCTAGGAGAATACTTGACACATGCACTACAGCAATTAATCTGGGTATTTTCCATTTAGTATAGCAAGTACCATATCAAGCAAACTAGGATTGAGCTGATTGTTGCCATGGAGATGACCAAGGAACAAGTTATCTTGCCTGGATGGCCACAATTATATACCACCCAACAACATGAATATATAAGTTTGCTTTAGGGTCAAGCATAAGGTAACCTAAACAGGTACATCACTCTCCTTTTGATAGGATCCATAAGACTGAATTATACATCTTATATGAACAATGACAAATAATAGGATACTTTTGATAACATAACCTGCATTTTGATGGATTCCATGAGAAATAATAGTGTGTCTCATGATAACACATCTGAATGACCAATTATAGGGCAATAAAAAGTCGAGTAAGATGCTGCAAGTAGAAAGGTCAAAGATGGGTACGGACACAAAAATCAACACAATCGGGTGCTCAAAACCATCAACATATATATTCTTAGTTTCAATGAGAAAGAAGCCCTATCCTGACAACTTGCAGACTGCTACATGAATCATCCTAATAGCGGTGGAAGGAATCCTTTCTTAGGATTGTCTATATGCATACCCTTGTTTAAATTTTTTTCTTATAGATGGCAATTTATGAAATCTTAAGAATGTATTGTTCATTAATAAATCAAATTCATAGAAATCTGAATTACAAATTAGAAAGTGCAGATTGAACTCACAGGTTCCTTATTAAACATGTTTGGCATTCTCTGGATCATTATTGGCAATAGTCTCACAGGAGCAAGAGGCACCAAATCAGTGATATCTTTCAGAGTTGAATGCACCCGAGATAGAACTTGGTCCTTTCTTGCAAGACCACGTGGCTGCTTCAGCATATCTAGAAAAGAATAAGGTGGCATGAAATTGCTTACAAGCATATCCAAGCAAGAATCAACATATTTTCCACTTGAAGCAGCCTGCAATATCATAGAGCAAGAAGAAATCATACAGAGTCCACCAAACTATTCTAGAAATAACCCTTATTAAAAATGCATAAAACCCCATACCAAAGATATAATTAGTTCAACCAATGCATCCATCACATCAGGTCCATAGTTCCACATGCTCATTCCAAAAATCTGCAGAACACTTTCTTATGAGAAAATATAGTAACAAAATCCTACAATAGCCAATACACAGGCATAAACACAGTTTTATATAAAATAGACTTACAGAAGAAAGAAGAGACTCATGATGAACAACATCTATATAAGAAACTGCTCCAGACAGTGCCTTTAAAGTAGTCTGCCGGCAAATGCAAACAAGAATTTGGGATTTGGGAAAATGAATTAGATAATAATTAGAAAAAAAACAAAAAAAAACCTTTTAAGTTTATGTTTAATAAAGAGTAAATAACCTACCACAAGCAGGGCCACCTCATCAGGAGCAAGCCGTTTCGTGTGGTGCAGAGCTCCAATTAGTTCGTTATAACTGTCGCTATCACCCTGAGACAGTAGAATTCAGCTTTTATAAAACTTATCAAAACCTTTGCTACACCCAAATACTGAACACATGATTAATTTCAAGATGTGGAGATATTTCACCTCTTTATAGTCTTAAAGAAAGAAAAGGAACCGGTTATGAAACCAGGCAAGTCTCATAAAAATCTTTATCTTCTCTAGGCTATTAATCGAAAAATCATCCTTCTTTTTTCTTGGTCGATGGAGGGGTATCCTAACCTTTGGTTAGACTAGTCCCCTTCAGCCCCATCCTAGCCACCCACACCAAAAGAGTGATCCAAGTGGAACTTTTCTCAAACAGGTTATTTGGAAATCATCCTACTGTTCATTAGAAGTCAAATAATTGTTCCTTCAAGCTACTTCTGAATTTACCCCCTCAATCATGTGAAAACCAGTTTGACTTTGAGGTAGGAGACTAGAATTTATTGTAATTTTATATCCATGGCTACTCAGCAAATTAAAATCATATTTATTAGTGAGCTTGCACCCAGATCAACAAAGGTAATATCTACACCATAGTTTGTAGTAAAACATTTAGTTATTGGTCCTGAAAAACTGTGTCTTATAGAGAAGCTTTCAAAATCCAGCCATCAGAAATTCCAATCAACACGGCAATCAACAATGCTAAATTAATAAAATTAATGCTGATTAGTTACAGAAAAAGGTGTGTTCAACTATCTTCCTGGGCACCTTATCCAGTCATGACAACCACATATGCTTATATTATGATTGAATCTATCCAAATAAGTAAACCAAGTCATGAAATGCAATCTATATGAAGACATTTAAGAATGCCCAATATTTATGGTATTATGGAATAATTTGTTTCAACTTGTGGATATGTGTTGGGTCGTTCCTTTTTTTCACTTCAAGTATGTTGGTGTGTGAGTTTAGAGTTTTTGGACATTCTAAGAAGGCACTTATTTCATGGAGATGTGCAGTAATGGCATCGGTTTTTTTTTTTTTTTTTTGGTTTTGGCGGGGGATGTGATGGAACTAGAAAGAAATGCAAGAATTTTTAA
>JAESVK010000744.1:819638-838072 GCA_017140935.1 Hamamelis virginiana
TCTCTTTGGGAGAAGAAGACTGGACAAAATTTCAATAGGGTTCATGTCCCAGAGGAAGAGATTGTGAAGCTCTCTCAGAGTAAGAACTTTCATTAATAATACAGATATTGTCTAAAGTTTAATTAATTTGTCTTCATTTGATTAGTGATTATGCCATTAATTAATGTTGTTGCAGCTCTACCCCCTCCAGACAATATACCAGTGTCCATCCTTCACAGCGTATTCATAAAGGGTGACCTAATGGGCTTTGAACTAGAGGAAAATGATATGGAGGCTTCACGGCTGTATCCAGAAATTGAATACACTACAATTGATCAGCTCCTTGATATTTTTTTCACTAATCCCCCAATGCCTGCACTTGCAGCATTTGAATAAGCCAGCTAGCTTTCCAATCATTCGCAACGTACTAATTCGATCTTAATTGCTACTCTATGGTTGTGAATTGTGATTCGATTATGATTCTGGAATGTTTGATCACGTCTCAATTATCTTTTTTCCATGTTTAATTAGCTTGTCTCCATCAATAAAACTCTTATTAATTTTCAAGATTCCCTAACAAGTGAATTTTGGGAGATAAAAGAAAGAAAATGCTGAATCTAATTAATAGTTTTGTTAACCATAGTTATTTAACTCGATCTTCTTTACTTTATTTTTTTTTCTCCGGAGATACTTTTGACAAGCAGTTTTGTGCCGTTAGTGTAAGATTTGATTATAATTAAAATTAGGGAAAATTATCCGGACCCTCCTATATTTTGGATTCCGTACCAGAAGACCCATATCCCTCTAAGGTTTACCCAAAGACCCTTTCAGGATATTTCATAGTCAATATTTTTTCTATATTGTTAGATTTGCCATCGATCTTTTAATGAAATTAAGAATATTTTATGTTTTATTTAGAGTTTGTAACTGTATTGGACTTTTTATAGAAACTTTTTAGATTACATTCAATTCACCAGTAACTCGTTGGGTGCTGCTTCTTTTAGCAATTGGCGTCGGTTTGATTGTTGATTCATTGAAAATCTTTTTTTTGGTTGTTTTGCTTCATTTTTCTCTTCCACAGGGTATGATTTCCCTTTATTTCTCTTCATTTTTTATACTTTATTTCGAAATAAGTTTTAGTTCTCATTTTCATTCTCATTATTTGACTTTTTGTTAGCAAACTCACACGTTGCAAATATGAATTTATATGTCTTTAAACAAATAAGTAAATTTACCTATATATATTGTAAGATGTATACATGTGTACATATAACACATATACAATTAATAATCTGGTTAGGAAGGTTGTTACCTTAATGCGGAATCAACCTAATGATGGATGCCAACGTCCTGTTGTTACAAGCTTCACAATGAAACTTCGTGCATGTTTCTATGTACTCGCAACGTAAAGAATAACCACAGTGAGCTATCCCTAATTTTGTTCACGTACCCACGTCCAAGGAGCCTTAATGGTGGTACTCCAATAGAGAGCTCTAGTGAGAGAGAGAGAAAAAGAGAATACGTAGGAAGAAGAGTGAACTTAGTTCAGCTCTTATATTACCTCATATATCAGATAGATAGAGTCCTAAAGTGATATGGATTGCACTTATGTAATCACATATCACTCCAACCACTTATGCTTAGGACTTATCCTAATCGTATTAGGTTATCAACCTAAACTATGATGCTTGTCCTTAATGGGTGGATATTGGACGGGCCATAACCCAGCCAAAAAGTCTAACAGCCTCCACTCACCCACAAAGGGAAGGTAATCTCAATCAACTCACTTACACATCTCTTCATACATGAAATGGACCGTGCGACCTTGCGAGAAGAAACAAACAACAACGGAAGCATAGATATTAAGTCACCACCAAGACTAACAAAAATGCATCACCCAGAGGCTACTCGCATATGCATGTCCTAGATAATTTCATCAACACCAAATCAAGTATTCCCAATCCCTCGTAGTGAGCAATACTTAATCCCACAATATATCAAGTGTTTAACAACCCATATCGAACACAAAGTCTATAAATTCATGACAGGGTGTATCAGTAAATTAATCTTCCCTGAGAGCTCACGCCGATTCAATTAGGCTCAATTGCTTTCCTAGAAATGCCCCATGTGGCTGTATCAATCATAGCCCTTAGAAAACATGCTAAAGTAGCAGCATCGAGCATCATCTTCATGACTGAGCCTTAGGTCATAAGAACATAGGTTAGATCCCTCAAGATCTTAGTGGCTCACACAGTGGTAGAGAAGGGATCATCCAGCACTCCTATTGTCGGTCAGCATTAAGTACATACAGTATGACATGTATGTTATGGTGTTAACTCATGTAAATGAGCATGTCACTATCAAAATAACACCATACAGATGGATGTCTAATTGCTACAAAGGCGCCTAACTTCACACCTAGCTATCTCAGGCTTCACAAAATCATGGAAAGAATTCTATAAACGATTCACAAGGAATCTCATCTTAGTCATAACTAAGGTGATACTTTGCCAAGAGCCCAATCCTTTTTGTGGTTGTGTATGCATAATAAGCTAGCTTGTAAAGCTGTGTTGCTTCGTCGTCATTTGGTTGACTTTGATTTATGCCCCATTTGCTTCTCCCACAGTGAAACTGTTGCTCATATACTTCGTGATTGTGAGTATGCCAAGGAATTTTGGTCTTTTATTCCCTCGAAACCGATCGGTGATGCGAACCTCCACTTTGATATTTGGCTTTCCCATAACCTATCCTCTAAAGTTACCTTCCATAATAGGTTAGCCTCGGCCGCAAGCTTGTTCGTGTTTGCTTGCTGGTCCTTACGGAATAATAGAAACAAGTTCATTTTTTAGCAAAATCTTCTTACCCCTAAAGATAACAGTCAGCGTACCCTTAAAAAAACCTTAGAATTTTGTCTTCTCACAGGTAAGCCTAAGTCCCCTAACAAGAACAGTGAAGTGATTGTCAAGTGGACCCCCTTCCCCCTCCTTTTGTCAAGCTCAACACTAATGGGTCAGCAGTTGACTACCCCAGGAAAACAGGAGCAGGTGGCTTGCTTAGGGACCACAATGGCAAATGGCTTGCCGGTTTTTCCAAGGGTATTGAGTGGAGCGACAGCCTCTCAACTGAGCTTTAGGCTCTAAGGGATGGCTTGAAACTAGCTCGATCTTGATATGAAGTATACGCACCTTCAGATTGATTTGGATTCTATGACTACTATCGAGCTTGTTACTAAGGGTGTTTCTATGTCCCACTATCTTAGCCCTTTTGTGCTTGACTGTAGGTTCTTCATGGAGTAACCGGAAGGGATGACTATTAAGCATACGTTCAAAGAAGGCAACCAATGTGCCGATGCTTTTTCTAAGAATGGTTGTACTAACTTGTCGGGCCTCATTTTGTATGATTCGCCACCTTCTTGGTTCAATCTTTTGTTAAACTCGGATGCCCTTGGCACCCCATTTTCTCGTTTAGTGATATAATATTCTCCTATTTACAAAAAATAAATAAATAAAAATTATTTTAGTAATTTTTAAAAATGTTATTTCCATCTATCTTTAAAGTTGTTGTGAATTCATTCTTTAGGGTGCATTTGAATAAATTACCATATATTATCTTTTATTTTTAAAAGCAAAAAAGGTAACAATTTTAATACACAAATGGATCCTTGATGATTTACAAGAAAAAAACAAATGTTGTCAATTCATCCTTTTAATGAGAGCACCTTTCATGAAATTTTATTTTGGGGTTGTCATTGTTGAATTTCGAAATCATTAAAATAAAATAAAATAAACAACTCCAATGGGATGCCATCCATGACTCCCAAATTCGTCAATAGTATCAATGATTCCCATATATATATATTGGCAATAATCATCTTTCCCAAATAATGCACATTAAATTTTCCTCCAATTTAAAGTCCACTAGAACATAATACTTCCACAAATGGGAGCTTTTCAATGGAGCACAATAACACTAAATATGAGAGGAGCTCCTATTTTGATATTGCACCACTCCTAAATATGGAAATGAGGAGTTCCCCATTGGAAATGCTATGATGTTTACAAAAAACAAAAAAAAAAATTGTTGCCATTTCATCCCTTTTAATGATCATTATAAAAAAGAAAAATTTAATGTTGTTTCAAATTGTGATGCAAATCTATATTTTAGATATGGATATGAGCAGTCCCGATCTATTCAGCATATGCTTACATAAGTTATCTCAGCCTGAAGGCCATAGATAATCGTGTGATTCAAATTTTGAAAAACTGACTGTTGGATTAGATATTGTACTTATGGATGTCATGCGGGCCAAAAATCAAGGTGATCCAATGTCAAAATTTCAAAATACATTTATGGAAAATTATGACCGCTGAAAGTATCATAATTTTTCTCAGTGACATTTTTGAGAAACTTCACTGTAATTTTTGGCATATATAAAATGCATAAATATAGTATTTAAATCCAACAGTAAATTTTTCAAAATATACATCACACAATTACCTATATCCTTCCAACTTATGTAAGCTTGTACAATCATATGCTGACTCTATCATTCCTGCGGATATGAATTTTGGCACTGACAGTAATGCAAATCATGATGTGATAACCCCTTTTTCAACCAATTTTGGATTTTAATTTGTATCAATGCAAAAATAGACTTTGGTTTGGCTGTGGCTCACGTATGGTGCAAATTTTTTTTTATTTGGCCTTTTGACCAATGTAAATCTGGTGTTTTTAAAAATCGACCGTTGGATTGAATATTATTCCTATGTACTACAGGCATGCCAAAAATCGCAGTGATCTGACAGTCGATTTATGAGAGTTACAGACTGTGAAAAATTTTAACAGTTTTTATACAGTATATAAATTGTTAAAATTTTTCACACTTTGTATCTCATAAATCGACCGTCAGATCACTGTAATTTTTGATAAAAATAATAAAATATATAGAAATAATATATAGTTTTAGTAAATGTATTTACACTATTTTTAGATTTTGAAAATAGTTTTAACTTTTGCAAAGTAAATATATTTTCTAAATTTTGAAAACTAAAAATAAAAACTATTTTTTAAATTTTTTTTAAAGAAATTAAAAATTACAAAAATTTTCACGAAGCAAACGGGCCTTAAGTCTGCAGCTGCAGACTTCGTTAAGGAACGGCTACTTCTTTGTTTTCTTATAAATGACCATCAGATTCTTATTTTTGTATTTGTGATTTTTATTTTATTTTTATTTCTTTATGCATGCCTATACTTTTGATTGAAAAAGACAATTCAAACCAAAAACAAAAAAGAATGCTTTCATACTTCCTTAAGGTACTGCATCTTGAGTTTCTTCATACTTTTGTGTCTGTGATTTCAATAATGCTGCATATTCTAAAAGTTTGTCCCAAAAAAATATTTTAGATGAATATCAAGCCTTTATCTATTATCAATAAAAAAATTTGCTAGAAAAGAGAATGGTTAGATTATAAGCCACATTATTTGGGATTCACTTTTGGGACTTTTTTTTTTTTGGTACATAAAGTATTTTTCTTGTGATTTTTATTTGTTTATTATGCATCTCTTGTATAATTGTACTTTGATATTAATGCTATATATTCCAAAAAGATATTTCAAATGAATCATGACTTTTCATTTATTATGGAGAGAGAATTCACTTAAAAAATGAAAGATTATATCATCCACCACATCATTTGGGAGACACTTTTGGTAGAGGTGGATTTAGCATTGGGGCAGTGGGGCCACCTGCCCCCATCCAAAGTTTAAATCCTTTGGTAATTTATTCAAAATTTTTAAAAATTTCAATTTTTTTTTTTAATTTCCCCCATTATATTATTTGTTAAAAGACTTTGAAATTACTTTAAAATTTGAAAAAGTCTTAATATTATGTTAAAAAGTACCCCCTCCGTCCTACAAATATAGGTATTCTTTCTTTTTTTGGCTGTCCTAAGATGATAGTCCATTTTGAAAGGTCAAATTATATGTATTTTAACTTTCCCATATTACCCTTTATTATTCCAAGAATGCACCTGCCCCCATGGAGAGAGAATTCACTCAAAAAATGAAAGATTAGATCATTCACCACATCATTTGGGAGACACTTTTGGTATAGGTGGATTTAGCAGTGGGGCCACCTTTTCCCATCCAAATTTTAAATCCTTTGGTAATTTATTCAAAATTTTTAAAAATTTCAATTTTTTTTTTTTTTAAAATTTCCCCCATTATATTATTTGTTAAAAGACTTTGAAATTACTTTAAAATTTGAAAAAGTCTTAATATCATGTTAAAAAGTACTCCCTCCGTCCTACAAAGATAGGTCTTCTTTCCTTTTTTGGCTGTCCTAAGATGATAGTCCATTTTGAAAGGGCAATTATATTTATTTTAACTTTCCCATATTACCCTTTATTATTCCAAGAATACATCGACATGACACCTAAAGCAATTGTAGAAGATGGGTAATTTTGGAAATAAAAGGTAAAAAAGACCAAAAATCAATGCATTAATGGGTTTTCTTAATATGCATGTTTTTTTGAAGAGACCTATTTTTATAGGACGGAGGGAGTAGAAAAGTTTAAATTGAATAGGTGTTTAGATCACTATTTGATAGGATCTTTGAGTTTCTCCTTTAACCATTTCTTTTATGGTAAAAAGTATGGTAAGATATATGTAGTTTATAGATTTTATAATATTAAATTTGATATTATTGATAGTACTCCTACATAGCAAATGTCTTATTGGTTTAATGGCATGTATCTCTCCACTTATAGGTAGAGAGACTTCATATTTGAGCATAAAAAAATGCATAGAAATCAATTCGTTAATATCAGAGGATATTTAAGGTAGGGATCGGCTTTTAATATTATTTGGTCCCAAAAAAAAAAATTTGCCCCCGTAGCCAAAATCCTAGCTCCGCCACTATATATATATATATACAGAAATTATCCATTGGGGTCCCGACCCCATTTGGATCAATACAGTCTACTCCTCATTGGGATAGTTGGGACAGGTTTTTTGAAAAATTGACCGTTGGATTAGATACTCCTGTTACGTATGTCATGTTTGCCAAAAATCACAGTGATCCAACGGTTGGTTTTTGAGAAAACTGACTGTGAAAAAAACTGACACTTATAGAACGATAAAATGTCAGTTTTTTTCACAGTTAGTTTTCTTAGAAACCAACCGTTGGATCACTATGATTTTTGGCAGACATAACATATGTAACAGGAGTATCTAATCCAACGGTCGATTTTTCAAAATACATGTCTCAACTATTCCAATAAAGAGTGGACCGTATTTATCCAAATGGGCTCTGGACCCAATGGATATTTTTGTATATTTATATAGACTCGATCATATCCTCGATCGTGCTAGCACAACATAAGCAGGAGCGCAATTTAAAATTTCCGGTGTCTGAAGTCTGAACACGGTATAGCCACGAAATACAACCATACTACTTTTGTCAACTACCTATACCTACCTTCAAGTCCCTTTCTATGTCCACATTTTTGAATTCCATTTTCTCACATTGTTGCTCATCGTTTATTTTATTCTATTTTTTAAATATTATAATAAGATTTGAATCTAGAGGTGTGATTCGTAATAACTCAAAATATTATTTTAGTAATTTTTAAAAATGTTATTTTCATCTATCTTTAAAGTTGTTGTGAATTCATTTTTAGGATTTATTTGAATAAATTGCCATATATTGTCTTCTATTTTTAAAAGCAAAAAAGGTAAAATTTTTAATACACAAATGGATCCTTGATGATTTAAAAGAAAAATAAAAATTGTTGTCAATTCATCCTTTTAATGGGAGCACTTCTAATGTAATTTCATTTTGGGGCTGTCATTGTTGAATTTGGAAGTCATTTAAAACAAACAAAAAAAAAAAAAAAAAAAAAAAAAACCTCCAATGGGATGTCATCCATGACTCCCAAATTCGGCAATGGTATTAATGATTCTCATATTTAAATTTTTTTTTTTGGCAATGATCATCTTTTCCCAAATAATGCATATCAAAATTTCTTCCAATTTAAAGTCCACTAGAACGTAATACTTCCAAATATAGGAGCTTCTCATTGGAGCACAATGACACAAAATATGGAGGAGCTCCTATTTTGATATTGCACCACTCCTAAATATGGAAATGGGAGACCCAGTCGGGAGTTCCCCATTGGAAATGCTATGATGTTTACAAAAAAAAAAAAAGAAAAATTGTTGCCATCTCATCCCTTTTAATGATCATTTAAAAAAAAAAATTAATGTTGTTTTAAATTGTGATGCAAATCTATATTTTAGATATGGATATGAACATCCTGATCTATTCACCATATGCTTACATAAGTTATGTCGGCATGAATACCATAGATAATTGTGTGATTCAAATTTTGAAAACTGACCGTTAGATTATATATTGTACTTATGGATGTCATGCATACCAAAAAATCAGGGTGATCTCAAAATTTCAAAATACATCTATGAAAAATTGTGATCGCTGAAAACTGTCATAATTTTTTACAGTCATATTTTTGAGAAACTTTACTGTAATTTTTAGCATACATGACATGCACAAATATAGTATCTAATCCAACAATCAGTTTTTCAAAATATACATCACACAATTATTTATATCCTTCATACTAATATAAGCTTGTATAAGTATATGCTGACTCTATCATTCCTGCATATATGAATTTTGGCACAAACAGTAATGCAAATCATGATGTGATCACCGCTTTTTCAACCAATTTTGGATTTTAATTTGTATCAATGCAAAAATAATCATACCAGTATTTGAGCTTAAAAAATAAATTTTGCTTATTAAAAAAAAAAATTTAATTACTAAATCAAAGTGTTAACCCCAAGGGATAGCTCAGTTGGCAAGGGACCACGCCTCATGAAACGGAGGTCCTGAGTTCGATTCGTGCTAAACTCTTGGGACCACTGGAGGACTTACTCGATCGTTAACTTCAGGGCTCCAGGATTAGTCGAGGTGTGCGTAAGCTGGTCCGGACACCCGGTCATAGAAAAAAAAAAAAATCAAAGTGTGACTGCTAGATGCTCGAATTGGAGATTCTATTAATGATACTTGCCATATATGTCCGTCTACGTTATATAAGAGAAGGCAATGAGAGGGGCCAAGCGCGTGCAGCCCACCACCGAAAACGGCGAAAAGTGAAGAAAAAGCAATGGAAGCCTTGCGCATTACGCACCCATTTTGTTCTTATTATGTTAAGTTTCCGTTAACGTGCGCACCACCTCGTCTTCTCTCTCTGTCACTTCTCGTAATTCTTTTGCTTTCCATTGGTGACTTTTCCCTAGCTTCTCCACACGACCCTTCAAGGTTTCTCTCTTTCATACTCTATTTCCCGTCAATAATTATTACGCTCTGTTTCATTTACCCCTGTTTGGGTTCTCAGAAATCTCAGGAAAAGAAAATATTGAGTTTTTATGCGCTGAATTGCTTTTGTTTTTGAAAAATGGGACACCCTTCTAACTAAATTTTTTTTAAAATTCTATTTTTAATTTTTTTTTTCTCATTCTAGAGTTGCGGAGAAAACAGCAGCCTCAGATTCTACCACTGTTTTGTTTCTGTTACCCCTGTTTGGTTTCTGAGAAAACTGAAAGCAAAATAAAATTTACCAATCTTCAGTATCTTTTCTTTTCCTATGTTTTCCCACTAACCAAACAGATTAGTTCTCTTTCCAATTTTACTGTAATTTGTGTTCTTCAAATTTTGATTATTTGTAGCGTAGATTTATGGAGAAATCAGGTTCTGATTCAGCAAATGGGTGGACGCTTGAAACTGTGAGAGAATCATTGATCAGACAAGAAGATACAATCATTTTTAGTCTGATTGAGAGAGCAAAATTCCCAATTAATTCCGCGGCGTACAATGAATCTTATGCCCGAATTTCGGGTTTTGTAGGTTCTTTGGTTCAATACGTTGTTAAGGAAACGGAGGCTCTTGATTCTAAGGTAGGTGTCTTTTTCCTCTTTGATCCTTTCAATCTCCTTCAATATTTGTTTCTTATATGATTAATATATATCAGACTTGATCCGTTAAGGTTTGGATCCTAAATTAAACATATTGTTGGATTAGATAATTTTTTTATATATGTTATGTCTATAAAAAATTACATTAATTTCGCAATCGATTTTTAAAATACAGTCTGTGAAATACTCTTGACAGTATTTCTTTATCATTGGATGCTGTAATAATTATTTAATCTATTTTAAAAGCCCACATCTGGATTACTGTAATTTTTGCGAGACATGTCATATAAAATAAGATTATTCAATACGACTGTCGGTTTTTCAAAATATTTATTTCAATGAAAAATGTACCTTAAATTAAGGTTAATGTCCGGACTTTAATGGATCATTTTTCTAATACATACAGATACATATAATATATAATATATATGACATATGTTGGGCTCACTTAAAAAGAAGAAGAATGGCAACACTTTTTGAAGAAGGCAACGTAGGAGTTGTATTTTAAAAAACCCACTTTTTTTATCCATGTCATGACTAGGTTTCTCAACATATATAACTTCCACGGTTGGTTTTGCAAAAAGAGTTGTCATATATTTACCCAGGATACTAAATTCAAATGGGCTTGCTGGTTTTTGTTTTTGTTTTTTTAATTTAGAAATTGCTGGTTTTCTTCGCAAGTTGTTGGCTTTGTTTGTTCTCATGCCGTCATCTTTCCAATTTTTTTTTTATATTTTACTACCAGCCCTTTGGATTTACATTTAAATAAGGCTATAAATAGTGTTTTCACTGCTTTATTAAGACCAGAGCTCTGTCTTCTAGAATATATCGATACAATGTAAAAACAAAGAAAAAAAATGGCTTTGTCAATGACTAGAAGTAGCCAAAATGGCTTTGTCAATGGCTGGTTTCTAATTAAATTGGAAAAGTTGCTGAAAATTTGTTTTGGGTCATGTCGAAAGATTCGAAACATCAAATGGGAAATTAATAAAATGATGAGAATCAGCAGCAGCAGCAAGCAATAGAGTAGTCTAATTTGAGAGTTCTTAATAAATGTCCTAGTTTAATCTTTGTAATTGCTTCTCACAGGCTGGTAGATATGAAAATCCAGAAGAACAACCCTTCTTCCCAGATAATTTACCACCTTCTCTTGTGCCACCATATAACTATCCTCAGGTAAATTTTTTAACCAAAGCTCAGGTTTGCCTTTTTCACAAATTTGATTTCTTTCACAAATTAATCCCCAATTATAGTTTTTGCATCCTGCAGCTAATTCCATTAACATAAACAATGACATATGGGATGTGTATTTTAAACAACTGCTTCCATTGTTCACTGTTGAGGGTGACGATGGCAACTATGCATCAACTGCAGCTTCTGATCTTGAGTGTTTGCAGGTTAGTATGCTTGATCTCTCTCTCTCTCTCTCTCTCTCTCTCTCTCTGCTATGAAAGTAGGATTATTTGAACACTTTTTGGTACACCTTATTTGATAAATGGGACATCCCTTTTGTGGTAATTTTAGTTGTTCAAAGCCTGTGATTTCGAGTATGTGGGTGTCCCATTTTTAAGACAATATTTAGAGGGTGTTCAAATCAGTGGCCTAAATAACCTTACAAGTTAGAATAGTCAGTCTTGATGCCTACACCGGCCCATAAAGTAGAAAATCTCAAGTTCAACTCTTCCCTAATGGGGCCAATGAACAATCGGATTTTCTCGGACGTTAATCGATGCAGAGCAGGCAGTGACTTTACTCGTGTCTAAAGTCAAGCCAAAGGTCTAAATATCTCGTTGAAAAAAAATAATAGTAAACTAAAATGGTAGTATTAACAATGAAAACAAGATCATAGGTAGTAGTATTAACTATGAAAACAAAATCGTTTCCTGCAGGCCCTCTCAAGAAGGATTCATTATGGAAAATTTGTAGCTGAGGTTAAATTCAGGGATGCCCCACAAGACTATACTCCTGCAATTCGAGCTCAGGTATTATACAATTATTCTCAACAGAGCCTTAATTAATTCCAACAATGTGGGATTTGCTTATATTTCTATAATTCCAACAATGTGGGGTTGTTTATTTTTGTGGTGAATAGTTTTAGAAGAGAGAATGTTTTGGCTGTTTTTAGGATAAGGATGCTCTGATGAAGTTGTTGACATTCAAGAATGTAGAAGAGTTGGTGATGAGGAGAGTTGAGAAGAAATCCATGTTGTTTGGGCAAGAAGTGAGCCTCAAAGATGATGACAATAAGGGAAAGTACAAGGTTGATCCTGCTGTGGTTTCTCGCCTCTATGGAGACTGGGTGATGCCTCTCACTAAGCTTGTTCAAGTTGAATACCTCCTTCGCCGCCTTGATTGATATCTTCTGTAACTTTGTGCATTTCATTATTGATGTATTCATTATCGAACCAAGAACCCCCTAGTATATGGGTTGTATAACCAAAACCCCCTATAGAAAACTTAGTTTATGAGAGACATAAATTATATAACTTATGTTGGATTTGCCTTCGTTTATACATCCCAATTTTGGACAAAATTGGTTTTTGCCAAAAAAGGATGCATTAATTGTTGTATATTTTCAAATAGGTAAATTTATATATTTTATGTATTTAATATGATTTCAAATAAGTAAATTTACCTAACTTGTATATACGTGGTGGATGCATATATTGTCGTATATTTTTAAACAGGTAAATTTACATAAATAAACTGTATTGTATGCATTAAATTTGATTTTCAAACAAGTAAATTTACCTGATCTGTATACATGTGTTGGATGTGTATATTGCCATAAATCTTTAAACATGTAAATTTATTTAAATTGTATTTTATGCATCGATTTAATTTGATTTTCAATAAATCCAAAAAGAAAGAAAGAAAAAGAGTCCAATAACAACTTACTTTTAATGGTCTCTTTAAGAATAAATATAGAAAGGAGACTAATAATTCAAAATTTGAAATGAAGCAATTTAAAAAATTTCCGTAAAGAGTTTAATAATCTAAAATTTTCCCATTTAGAGTTCCATATAGTTACAAACTCTAAAAGGAAATCATAATAAATGTAATCTTATCAAATAAGGAAAAATCTGACAATATTAAAAAGGGTTGACTTTGAAATAGTTTGGAAGGATTTCATGCTAAATCTTAGAGGGTGTTGGACCTCTGGAATCTAAATTATAGAAGGTCTGGATAATTTTCCAATAATATAATAATGAGCATTAATGCTTCTTATATTTGTATTTCTTCTTCTTCTTTTTTGAAAAAAGATATTTTAGTAGCTTCAACTTTTGGGTCAATACCAATGTGTTCTATAAATTTTACTTTTTCTCGATTTAGTCCAATGTTTGTACTAATGTGGGACGTTAACTAACAAAATTGTGAAACAAAAATAAAAAATAAAAAATTAACATGTTATATTTTAAAATTGACGACTATTGCTTGATTGCCAGATTTGTAATTATATTTATCCCAAACGTAGGATGGTTGTCAAGTATAGTACATGGAGTCCCATGGTCATTGTCCTCAGAGATAGAAATTCGGCAAAGACTTGTAATCATTTCTATTTTGTTCAAAAATGTAAAAAATAAAGAAAAATCCAATGGGGGTTGATTTGAGAGTTGTTTGTGCTCAATGCACAAAAATTATTTTGAATATTTGAACAATAAAAGAAATGAGCTGAGATTTAGGGGGCGTTTGGTTGCCTGTAATGTAATGTAATTTAATTGACTGTAAAGTAGATTACAATGTAATTTGATTACATTGGTAATTTAAATTACATTCCAAATTACATCCCACTTGTTTGGATAAGTAGGGAATGTGAAGTCAGATTACATTACATTACCCAGAAATGCATTTGGATAGCAATGTAATTTAATTGACTGTAAAGTAGATTACATTACATTACCCAGAATAACACTACATTACCCAGAAATGCGTTTGGTAGCCATGTAATTTAATTGACTGTAAAGTAGATTACATTACATTACTCAGAATACATTGGTTGAAGTCTGCAATCCATTTTACAGCCTTTCTTCATGATAGATTACACCCGTAAAGTGGATTACATCCGCTCCATAACGCGCCAAACATGATTTAAGCTATGTAATGTAATCTGAGATTACATTACATAGCACTTTACACCCAACCAAACGCCCCCTTAGGGTTCATCTCGCCCACATTCTTGGTTCTAATGTCTCACACACTATACTCATTCAGAGTACATTGAAAAATGGTCTAGATGAAATATTTAGCAATAAAACCCAATAATATTACACGCTCAGATTACATTGAAGAATGATTTGTGCAGAGGATTTAACAATAAAACCAAACCTACTTTAAGATTATAGGATATTTATGCTAAACACTTTTTCAAAACGTTTAAGCATACACTTGGAATGCTTTCAGCACTAAACACCACCTGTGCCAAGAAATCCTATCTACATACGGTCAAAGTTAGCCAATCCTTGTGGAGCTGAACAAATCTGGTGTTTAACATCAATATCCAAATCTTTCAAGCATAGAAATAGTGTGAGAAATCATATACCTTGGATATGGAACAAAAATCCCCCATAAATCCCAGCTTGAAAGCTTAGCTATTCATGGTTTCGAAAATAAACAGATTTAATGAAAATAGAACTGAAAACATTGAAATGAAACTGAAAACTTTGAAAATAATTTGTATAAACTAAAATATTACAGATCGGTTCAAGCACAACGAGAAATCAAACAATAAACTGCAACAACAACTAAGATTAAACTATAAAGTAGCTTAAACTATCCTAATACACTTGAAGAAAGATGAAAAGGATGAGAAGGATGAGAGAAAATATAAAAACTAAGTCTAAGCTACTCTACTGAAGTGAAGTCTCATCGGAACTGATCTTTGAAAATGCTTAAATAGGCCTATTGGGGAAAAGACCATTATACCCTTAAAAAAAGCCCTCAAAAATCTACATTCTGCTCAATGTCGGCTACCATTATCAATAATGCCTAAGCCCCATTATCGGTAATGGCCTTGAAATGGCTTCCTTCATGGTGAAGTATTCTTATACTACCGATAATGCCTTCAACCATTATCAGTAATGGTTCTCTTCTAGCAAAGGGTGGCTAATTTTGCTGCAAGCATTACCGATAATTACAAAATCTCTTGATCGATAGTGGTATGTTGTTGGCTTCTCGCTGTTGATATGCCCTCGACCATTACTGATAATGCATAGAGCCATTATCGGTAATGCTTAGTTTCTGGTGCTGATGAAATTCATTTATGCTTCTTGCTGCTCAATTCCCTTCAACCATTACCGATAATGCATTGAGCCATTATCAGTAATGTTGAGTTGCTGGTCATGCTGAGATACTTTATTGGCTTGGTTTGCTTGCATTACCGATAGGCACCTTGCCATTATCGATAATGGGTGTTTTCTGCTCCTGTTTGTTGCTTGATTCCTCTTCCAAATTGCTTCCAAGCTTCACTTTATTCAATTCCTTCCCGCTCTTGCCAGCTTCCATAATCTGTGGAATGCCAACTCTCCTTCAAATCTAAACATCATCCCTTCCATTCCATTTACACAAAATTCCTACAATAATTGATAACATTGAATATAAGAAAAACTATAATTAAAAACTATTAACGTGCAACTCAAAACAGTAAATTAGACTGCATAATCACATGGGAAAGTGCATGATAGCAAGCCAATCAACTATTGCCAATTAATTAATTTTACTTATGTTAGCAACCTAATTAGCAGACGTCAATTTTAACGGACGAAATGTTAATTCCATCACTTAATGTCCCACATTGGTACAACTTTTAAAAAATTTAGACTAAATCGAGTAGAAATATAGTTTAGGAACCACAATATTGATTGTCACACCAAAGTTGAAGGTACAAAAATGTCATTTTTTAATTTTTTTTTTAAACAAAATACATCTAATTATCCATGTCACCCTCGTCATCGTACAAAAGCTTGTTCACAAATTAGCAGAAGGGAGTGCAGATATTCTTTTCACATTCCCTATCGCCTGTTACAAAATCAATCTGTGAAAAGTCAACTGTTTAAAAAACTTCCCTTTTACTTTTTTCAGGGATTGGTTTTGTGAAAGGGTTAAAGAATAGGGACAGAAGATTTGCATCATTAGAAGACATTAAATTATTAAATTCTAGTTCACTATGGGCACACACATGCAAGGCTAAGGCCTAAGCTGCTTTGTTGGCCTGCATTTCCAATGGAGTGACATATGAGGTACTCTTGCCAAAATTTGGTATTAGAACCCAAATAGCTTGCTCCAATGTGATGCCATTTAGGGTGCAAAATTTGACACCTCAGAAACTTGCCATTTGTGCCAAATCAAGCTTCCTCTTAAAAAGGATGGGGAGATGCCAAAATACAGTATTAATGTATTGAAGTAGATAGGTGCCAAAAATTTGGCATTAATGCCATTTGGAATGCCAGATTTTGAATTTAACATATGAAATAACATGAATACATTGAAGATGCTCTTATAGTAGTAATATGCGAGTCCAAGCTTCCTCGATAAATCATATATGAGGCAGCTCTCCACCATCTTCTACTATACTATACTTCAACCAATTAGTATATTATTTTTTATTTTTTATTTTGGTTACATTGAGAGAAATTCAACTCCTAGACCTTTTTTTTTTTTGTATAAACCCAAAGTATCCCCACACCCATTATGGGTATGGGACTAATCCCTGTTCGGGATGCGCGTAGTACGGTATGTCCCTCCCAACAAGTGCGACTCCAAGATTTCGAACTCAGGACCTTTTGTCTTGGAACGCCTTGGGACTCAACCTGCTTCCATTGAGCCAACACCTTATTGGTACTCCTAGACCTAGACCTAATTTAATCCCTATCCTTTCTCCTTTACTCCCTCACCAACCAATTAGCATATTCACTAAACCAATAAGACCTTTACATCCTCATCAACCAATTAGCATAGTCAGATTTGTCCATTTGACTTAGCAAAATGGAATGTTATTAGTTTTCAATTTATGATACCCATACCCATTTTATACAGTAAGATTTATTCCAAATATTTTATTCTTTTAAATTTTGAATTAATTCCATCTCTAATTGGACTCTTCTAATCTAATTACTGAATGATTGCAAATTCTAATGATGTTTTCCAGGATTGTTGAATCATGAACGCTTTCATCAACCCAATATTTGCCGCTCTTCCTGAATGTCAAATATAATAAAGGTGAGTGATCATGAAATAGTATATAATAAGAGCTCTAACCCAATGAGGTAGCCCAAGAGATCTCTCGGATGAGCCGTAAATCCAGACATTATGGGATCAAAACTTGATAATTTTTTAGAGTTAGGTCACGAGATATTCCTCTATTCTCAGCATGGTTGACCCGCCTTCTTGCAAAAAGTGTGAGCCCCACCCATCCCAATGTCCCCTGGCAAATGACCAAGAACCAAAGTCTTGGTGTTGTTGGATGATGTAAGATGGTATCTGCATCTCATCAAGTTCTAACCCCATAGCAAGTTCTTTGAGGCTTTTGCTTATTTTCTTTTCTTTTCTTTAGCAAGTGAAGCATTTACATATTATCATGAAAACAAGAGAACTTCTTCTCTTATCTTTGTTCTATATTTTTTCTTCTTTTATTGGCTGTTTGCGTCGTGATCTACTGTCACAGCAGTTGCAAATTTGAATCTGAAGCTTAAAAAATTTGGAATCTGAAACTTGAGTCCTAAAAAAAAGTGAATTCTAAATTTTTTTTAAGAACTCATCAGTTTTTTTGCTTGATTTGAGTTTCTTTTAAAGAATATACCCATAAGTTTTTTTATTTTGCTTATCATCTCCGTTTTTACAATTCATTAGTACTCTCTGTTTATCTTTTGATTTTGATTTTTTTTTTTTTCATTCGTTTTTGTTTTTTTTTTTTTTTTTTGGGAAATTTTACGTCAATAATCCTAAATTTTTGGAATATTGTTTGATCGAACCATATCCAAACATAATTACGAATGCGAACCTATTACTGTTTTTTTAGACAAAATTGTCATTCTAACAGTCAAGAATTTGACTTTGTTTACCAATTTTGTACAAAATTCCCTAATTTTACACGTAATTCCAAAGATAAACACAATCCTTAATTCCTAATTTATCTAGCAATCCCCATGATAATACATAATCTTCAATCTCCAATTTTATAAAGAATTTGCATGATGTGATGGCATCTTATTCGGGTTGATTTTTTAAAAATTGACGTGACTTGCAATTAATGTTTTGTTTCTTGGGGACTCTGTTTTAAATTGGGGATTGGAGATTCAGATTATTTTTGGGAATTAGGGATTATACCTTGTATTAGGGATTCAATACATTATTGGGGATTGTTCACAAAATTTGAAAAAATATTGCTTTTTGATCATTGGATTGGTAAAATCGTATTTATTTAATTTACATGAGGGTGTTTTAATTATATATATATATATATA
>JAESVK010000744.1:838472-856264 GCA_017140935.1 Hamamelis virginiana
AAATAAAGTATTTGTTGAACAATGGACAATAAATTGGTTGTGTGGAAGGATTATAATAATGAAAATGTAAATTTTTTCAAGTATGATGTAAATTTTTTAAGTTTATTTATCTCAGGTTCATGCTTTTGTTCAATTCTGTATAATTGAACATCAGACAATCTTCATATATGACGGATTTAATATCTCGCCCTGTTCAATTTCCCTAATCGAAAATATAATTATGTTCATTAGGAGCTATCGAACATTACAAAATATTCATTATGCGATAGCAGAATATTGTCATATGTTCAAACAGGATTCGGCCGTACATATGACTACGTTCAGTCCTTTAGACTGAACAAATAAACATGTTCATCAGGGGTTACTGGACATTGTAGAATGCTTCAACTTGGAGGATGATTGAAGAAACTTAGGGAAAATATGATGAATTTTGCAACCCATGTTGCAGAGGCAAGATAAGAGGCGGGAAACTTAAATTTTAATTTTTGAACAAGGAAAACTTAGTTGAGTGATGAAGAAAATGTATATTTTATTTTTTTTTTTTTTTTTTTTTTTATGGTGGATATATGTGGCCATGTGGGTGCTAGAAGTAATAAGTATTTTAAAATTAATTGAATTGGATTATTTTGAGTATTATGAAGGGTGTGGATAGTAAAAAATATATTTTTAAATTTTAGGGTGGGTGCAGGTAGCCAGTAGGAATGGCAATAGGGCGGGGCGGGGCGGGTTTTCAGCTACCCTGTCCCCATCCCTGATAAGAAAAACACTCCCCATCCCAGCCCCGTACCCCGCCGGGGTATAGAATGGTAGCCCCATCCCCGCCCCTACGGGGAATTACATTCCCCGTCCCCGCCTCACGGGGAAAATTCCCCGTCCCACTTGCGGGGAAATTTCCCGTCCCGCCCCAATAGGGAAATTTCCCACCCGCCCCGTTTTCATCAAAATAATTAATACAAGTTTGTGGAGAGGTTCGAACCCAGAACCTCATGCCTTTTATAGAAAGACCTTACCACTTAACTATGTATAACCTTATGTTTTTAAGTTATGATATATAATATTTAACCTTATTTCATATTCTTTAAGAAATCTATACTACTTATAAAAGGTCCAATTTTGAATAAACTTTTGATCGACTAAAATACCCTCGCATTAAATGGTTGATATGGAAGGTTAAATAGTTTAGGAATTAGGGTTTTAATTGTTAAAACCATTAAAACGGCATAGTTTTGGATAGAAATAACTAAATAATTCTTTTATTTCTTATTCTTAAATCCTAATATCTAAGTATAATAATTTTCACGGTGACATTTTAAAAAACGACCGTTCGATGAGATGTTTCGCTTATGTAAGACATGCATGAAAAAAATCATGTTGATCCAACGGTCATTTTTTTCTTTCTTCTTGTAAAACTTATGATATTAAATTTGCATAATTTAAACAATTTAAATGTTTTTCTTAAAAACCAACTTTTGGATCTATGTGATTTTTTGCATGCACAATGTGTTTATATAGAACATCTTATCCAACGGTCAGTTTCACAAAATAGTACCACCATATTAACATTTGTACAATATGAATAAGAACCACATGATACACAAGTCTAAACAATTTAAATGTTTTCTCAAAAACCAACTCTCGGATACTCGGATCTATGTGATTTTTTGTATGCACAATGTCTATATGTGGAATATCTTATCCAATGGTCGGTTGTACAATATGAATAAGAACCATATGATACACAGCTTAGATGAAGCCAATATAAGTAGTTTTTGTTATAATGGATAAGGTCAACTGACCGTTAGATCACTCCGATTTTTTGAGAGTATAGCATTCATAAGAAGTTTATCCAATTCAATGGTGGGTTTTTCTAAATATAATTGGATATTGGCTCTATTCAACTAACCCCACGCAACTTCGTGCTTAGTATACATTGTGATTGAATGACTTAGGTTACGGGTATAAGGCTAATTTCACAGTATATTCCAAAAAACCATCGTTGGATCTCTATGATTTTTTGCAATCACGACAATTAAATGAAGTTTATATAATTCAACGGTTTTTTTCTAAATATTATTAAATATATATTTCATGACTAGATAAGTTTATGCAAATGTAACTTTTTGCATAAAAAAATATATTTTTAAAGTACCTGCAAATGTAAGTTTTTGCATAAATACATCCAAATTTAATCATTTTAGTCGATCAAATTTTTTTCCAACTTTTGGCCTTTTATAAGTAGTATATATTTATAAAAAAATATGAAATAAGGTTAAAAATTATATATCACAACTTAGAAAAACAAGATTATACATAGCTTAGTGGTAAGGCCTTTGCATATAAGGCATATGTTTAACGAGGTTCTAGGTTTGAACCTCCCTACAAACTATGTAAATTATTTTTATGAAAATGAATCGGGGTTGGGGAATCCCCGCGGGGCGAGAAAAATGAGCTAAGCGGGGCGGGGAATGGGGAATCCCCACGGGGCGGGGAGGGACAACGGGGTGGGGCATGGTAAACCCGTCCCCGCCCCGTACCCCGGCGGGGCAAAATTTATTTGCCCCGTCCCCGCCCCATACCTCGCAAACTTCAAAAAAAACCCGCCCCTATAGGGGCGGGGCGAGGCAGGTCCCTGCGGGGACGGGGAAAATTGCCATCCCTAGTAGCCAGTGGGTGCCATTAGCAATGTACATGGTGGCAATAAAATTATCTTATTTTTTAATTGGGTTTGTTCACGTAATATTCCGAAATTTTAGGATTATTGACGTAAAATGTCCTTATTTTTTTATAATTTTGATTTTTTATTTATTTTAGGTAAAAAAAGGAAAATATTGCTTGCCAAAAAATAAAAGAATTTTGAATGAAAGTTAACCATCTCTTCACTATCTAGAGCATTTTTGTCTTCCTATATTTCAAGAATTTTTTTGGTATAAATCTTTTTTAATTGAACTTTTGAGTATAAACCAAAAAAAAAAAAACAAAAAAAAAATCTAAGTTCGGATTTGGTTCGGGTCATGCAGCCCTACCTAGGGTCAAAATGAAACAATCTAGTCAAAGAAAAAGCCCCATATGTTCCCCCGCGCGAAACCCAAACCCCCCACCTCTCACTGTCTCTCTGTCTCTCTCTCTCTTTCTCTCTCTGTTTCTTCAATACCATAACTCAATTGAATTCCATGCACGAAACTCATTTCATACTTTAAAACCCTTTCTCTCTTTCTCTTTCTCTCTCTCTCTTTCTATCACGTAGCTTTCATGGCCGATGACACACAGACCACCCAACCCCAACGCAAAGAAACACCCAAGAAACCTCTCACTCGTAAACGAACTTCTTCTTCTTCTCTCTCTACTCTCTCTCTACCACACAATTCCTCCAAGTTTGAAGTCCAAAATCATAACTCGGAAACCCTAGCTACAGGGAATGATTACAAGTATAATTGCCCTTCTTTCTCCAAGTTGCTCGAAGGTGTAATGGCGGCAAATTCGGGTGTCGAAGGTGTCGCCGGCAAATTCGATATGGTTTCGGTTAATCCGAAGGTTGAGAATGTTGGGTTTGAGGTTGAATTTTTGTTGCATTTTGAATCATTGTTTTGTGTTATATTAAGGAATTTGAATTCATGTTTTTTGATTGAGAATCGTATATATGTGAATAAAGAAGTGGAACTGTGTAAATATATTAATTTAGTGGGATATGGGATATATGTTTGATTGTGTATGCCAATGCTGTAATTTCACACTGTTTTGTTTATGGGTTGCTAATAATTGAGCTTTGAAAGTCATTGTAACTATATTTGTAACTGTTGTAATTACGTTCTTTTCTGTTTCTAGGTTGCTAAAAATTGAGCTTTGAGATCCATTGTAACTATATTTGTTGTTACAGGCGGGAGTTTGTGATTTGGTTGGAAGTTAATACAAACTACAAAGATATGAACGTATATGCTGCATTAATTGATTTGAATGGGTTGATTGTTTCTACACACTTGTCTGGTTGATATTTTTTGAAAATTCATGAATAAATCTGTTGGTCAGAGTTATGGGTTTGAGAGTTTTCTAAAAAGTTGTAAAAGTGCATCTTTTTTTCTTTTCTTTTTTTTCAATTTTAATTTAAAGTTTTGAATTCTGTTTCTCTTTTTCTGATAATCAAATTTCTTCTCAGGTTGTATTGATTTAAATTTTATGTTATAGATGTTATCGTAATTTTTTTTATTGGTTTTTTGGTAGTGGGAAGTTTTGATATCAGGTTGAGTGTTTTAAGACCAGTTGTAAGGTTATATTTTCCTGCCAGGGAAGAACAATTGTTGCTGTTGTCGGCAGGAAAATAACAATAGTTTCTGTTGTACCTGAAGGGATATTGTTGTGCTGCAAGAGATATAGTTTGCATGGCATGACTAGTTTTTGTATATAGTCAGTTCTTTTTTTCAATTCATCCTTTAACTCTTTTTTCTTATTTATTTATTTATTTATCATTTATTTTTTATATCTTAAATTTCAGAATTTGGACTTGTTATGATTCCTTTTAGATTGTTGTTGGGAAATCCAGTGTTGTATGGATAATGATTTGAGGGTGTGTGAGGTACCCATGTAAAGTGATTGTAAAGATGAGAATATATAAAAGTTTTTGAGAGGTATGTCCTTAGAATGGATTAGAGAATCTAGATAAATGTATCTGATCCTTAATTGTGGGTAAGGTTATTCGATGATGATGATATTACTTATATTGCTTCCTGAAATTGGTTTTAGTGGAATACTTTAAAAAATTATGGATATGTGGCCAGCGGGAATATTTGTGGCCTTGATTTGTGAACTATAACAAATAGTTTGGCATACGACCCACTTTGATTTACTAGTCTGGAACCTATAGGTATGAAAAATTTAAAATGTGTCTTATATGACCGATTAGTCATTTGATAGTAGTCTTCAACAACTTTTGAAATACTTTGTCAATCATCGTCTACTTATGATTGTTAAGTTTGGTTAATATAATACTAGTTTAAATTATGCATTTTGCAGGGCCAATTTGGGATGTCCCATCAAGAAGCTTTGGCAACTGTTACAGCTAAAGCTGCTCAAGCTCAGGCACATATGGACCTTCAAACCGGATGTTCATTTCTTTCTACTGAGCTATCGCCTGTAACACAATATGCGTTATCAGTGCCAAATTCAAAACCTGGAGCACAACAACTATTATTGACACCTGAAAATGATGCCTGTAAGCCAAGAGAGGACCATAATAGCTCCTCCAATGATGAACCTAAATCTGCCCATACCATAGCAAAGACACCAACCATTGATGGATATAACTGGAGGAAGTATGGCCAGAAGCAGGTGAAGAGTACTCAAAGTTCTAGAAGCTATTACAAATGCACAAATTTAAATTGTCATGCAAAGAAGGTTCAGTGTTGTGATCATTCTAGTTGTGTGATTGAGGTTGTTTATAAGGGTCAACATAACCATGATCCGCCTCGAAAGATTAGACGAACCAGGGGAAGAAGGTTTGTATCGTGTGCTGGGCCTGCTGTAGGAAGTGATACCATAAATCCTCCAGTTCAAAAACTAGATGGTTCAGATTCATCTATATTCAAGATAGAAAGGAGACAAGGTTCTCTACCCATGTCAGAATTGGAAGGAGAAAATTCTGGTGATTCTGATGGTAATGTAGGCATTAAAGTTGTGGAGGAAAACGATGGTGAGCTAGAACCAAAGGAAAGGCAAGTTGTTTCTCCTAAAATTGTTTCTTGTATAGTGTTGTGTTATTATTTACTATTAATGTTGATATAAAGTAATTACTACATCATCATCATCATTATTTATTATCCTTGCTGTTTCATTCTTAATAAGCAGAACAGAACCTCAAAAACCATTGCTGTTGCCACTGAAACGGAAAAGACTGAGGCCAAGTAGTTCTGATGAGATTTCTGGCAATGAGGCTGAGGACAAGTGTGGTGATGAATGGATGAAAGAAAGAGGCGCAGCATATTCAGGCCCCATCTGTAAAACTGTTAAGGAGTCTAAAATTGTTGTACATGCTGCTGGTGATGTGGGGATATCAAGTGATGGCTATAGGTGGCGCAAGTACGGGCAGAAAATGGTGAAGGGCACTCCCCATCCCAGGTGATTTTTATTTTTCTTATTAAAAAATTTCAGTTGCATTTCAATGTTTCTATTTGTATTTCCACTTTTCCAGTATGTGTGGACTGAAAATCTGAAAGATCTACTTATAACCACAGTTATCAGACCTTTATAGGGCATTGACCTGGTAAGGGATCCAGGTATCTCCGTCACCAGTTCAACCATTGGGTTAGAATAAATTATTATAATGATATTGTGCCTCTGGACTAGGGGTAAAAAGAAATCATTGTATTTACTAGGATTTGGGTTCGAGGCTTAGCAACACAGATTATGATTAAATTTTTCTTTAAAACTCGGTCAAACCTGATCAGTCAGCTTGTACTAAACCCCCAAAACCAGGCGAAGTTGAGCCGAGCCTCACGAGTTGACTCAGTTGGTAGTTCAATTGAATACCTGAATTGGCAGAGCAGCTAGTTCACCTGTTTGGGTCTGATAATTATGTTTATAATTGCAATTTAGTTTATCTTGCCATATCATGCATGATTATAGTTAGTTGGAGGTGTTATATAAATGTAGTGGTGGAACATGATTGTTTCAGTTTTTTTGCTCCCTCTACTTTCAAGGTAAATAGTTTTTAAATTCTGCGATAAGACAACTACTAGTACCAGAGTAATAAAGGAAGATACTTGCAATCTGATCAATTGAATCATTAGAATGATAAAGGAGGGCCATGGAACTATTCAAATATGTTGAAAGATGCATTTGATCTCCATAGGATCTTGGTCTGGTTCCTTTCTTGGATTCCTAGATTGGCTCTTTGATGTGCAGATGCTTTTGCTAAGGGGGCAGCTATTGCTTTAGTGGAATTTGTTGGGCACTAAATTCTGCCTTAGTTGTTCTCTGGGGATTGTTGAGATTTGGGGTTTCGTCCTGTTAAGGAATTTTAATTTGAATTCTTTTCAACCTTAGTTTTCATTTGGATTAGGAGCTTTCTTCCGATTTTAACTTTCTCCCTTCAATAAATTCTTTATTTACTTTCAGAGAAGTAAATGCTTTAATGACAAAAAATTAAGCAATTTTTAGGCTGCTCCTACTAAAGTAGGTATATTGATATCATTGTTAGCATCTGCTAAGAGCCTGGTTTAGGTGTTCATGATGGTTTTAGATTTTTATTTTTATTTTTATTGGTTTTTTACTTCTTAACGCAGTTTAGGCTAGCTATTCAATTCAGTTAGTGGTTTAGGTACAAAATGTTTCTTCTATTAATAATCCCCACTCCTAACTATGTTGTGTGGACTTGGGTATGGGTGTTACGTGTGGGTGCGTGTCTAGGTGACAAATTTGTCTACTATCCAAAGATTTTTCATTATTTTGGAGTGTTCAGTACCCATACTCATACCCATACCCATGTCATGTCGTTTGACATAAGTACTCCTGTGTGAAGCAAAGGGCCCAGGTAACATAGCTCATAAATTACATTTTCTATACTCAAAATATTATTCTTAATTAAGCCTAAAATTGTGAGAAAAGAGAACTAATAGTTGCATGATTACTTTCAGAACTGGCCCCATCTTGTAATATATATTTTTTATTCTGTGAAATTAATTTTATTGAAGAAAAAGAAAAAGAAAAAAAAGAAAACGAAGAAATGATTTTTTTTACTATCTAATATTTCAAAAAAATTCCAAAAAGGGTAAAAAAGAGAAACATTCAAAATTAGATAATCTACTTGAATTACCATCTAAGCCATGTAAAAAAATGAGGTGGTGGAGACTCCTTTTTAGTGTTGTTCAAAAGGTAGACTTATGCAAATATACCAGTGTAACTTATTATGGAAGGGGTTTAAGTTGAAAGAGCTGTCTTGTTTTATTATAATTATCTTTTTATGCCTTCTGCCCGTCTCTGTTTTGCTTCCTAATTTTCCTCTTCTTCGTTTCACCCCTTGATTTATTACAATAGAAATGATTACCTATGGGACCTCGTGGATGAAAATTCATCTGCAATGAAATCTTGGCTGTTTCAATTCACGATGAAAATTGCGACTATAATCATGCGTTGGTGATCAGATGGGATGATCACGTGTGCATGATCAACTTCAGCAATATGAGTTGCAGATGAGTTTCATCCCAGTTTCTTGCTGGAGATCATCTCTGTTTATTAGAAAACAAATTAATGGAGATGAGCATTGGATTATTGTGCACCGGTGGTACAGTATATAAACTAGAGGCCTAAGAAAATTTGAAGATATCTACACATAGTAACTTTTAGATTTATTTGTCTACTAATACATTTTAGAAGCTGACTTCAAGTAGGTTTATATGGTCTAAATTAATAGTTTATTTAGTTTCCTATGTCATTTCTAATTGACTTATTGTTATTTAATTTGCAATAAAAAAAAAAGTTAGCTTCTCCATATTTTTGGTTCTTTTTATTCTGTGGCGTCCTGGTAACCTTTTTTCACATTCAACTCTTGTGTGTGATGTTGTTGCTTACCTAAGGCACATTCAACTGGTTTAACCATATAATGATTCAAGGCTTTATGAGACTGACCAATTATAATGCACAGTCCGTTCCTATCGAAGGAATATTTTTTTCTTAGGTCATATTAATGGGAAGTCCCAAAATTAACTGATAATGCTCATGCAAAGAGTATTTGAGGGTTGTTCTCATGCCATGACAATTATTTTTTAGTCTTTATGTCATTTCTTTGGTTTCCAGTTAGAACTACAACCAGAGAGATGTGGTTAGCTCTCTATTATGATTTGTTCTCCAATGCCATTGAACATCCAAAGTATCAGAATTGTCACAACTTATTCAATCTTTTTATCTCAATTTGGCTCTTTTAGCTGTATGGTTTTGCAACGATCTCTCTCCTGTCTCAGCTTCTGCTCTCAATGCCAAAATTAATGGACTGAGCATTCCAATATAAAATTGGGCATGACTTTTGGACCAAGAGAAAAAGCGAATGGCTTTCTAACTTGAAATAGTATGAGCAAGCTAGGAAAAGCTACAACCTTTAAAGCATAAGGAAGAAGCTGATTAGTTTACACCAGAATGGACATGGTTTCAGTTAGGAACTCAAATGTCCATACCGATAGGAGTTGAAAATAAATCAAGAATCCTATATAAAGGCGAGACCATGCCAATTGCCCCTAGGATTCATTCTCAAGCAAGCAACATGATCTGAGAAAGAAAGAGAGTCTTAACCTTACAGATCTATTTGGGTTAGTAAGATTTCCAAGTCTAACTACAGTTTCTTTTTGCTTTATCTATAAATTTTTGTGTGAAGGAAAAGATCACCTCTTGTTGTTATTCTTAATTTCTTATAGATGAAAAGGGCTTACTCAGCTTGAGCATAGACTCTAAATGATTAATCTTCATTCCTCTGCTGCTACAGTTGTTCCAACTTTTATTATGCAGGTTTTTTCATGTATCATGGATTTACTGGATTCTGGATTCCAGTGTCCACATTACACTTGATGTCTCGCTCATTGCTGAACCATATCTTTATCATTACTAAATTTTTAGTGTTGATGGTTCACAAGTTCCTATCTCTCAACGGGTTCTTACGACAAAAGTCTAATTTCTTTCCTTTTATTCTTTGCATGCCTAAGCTTTTCATGAATTTATTTTATTTTCTATTTTTGTTAATTTTGTAGTACAATGACTCATGCACTGCTCCTGCCTTTTTCTCCTTCAGTTCAACTTTACAACTACTACTATGCTAGTTGGGCTGATGATATTAGTGTTTGCTTTCTGTCATTGCCAACTCTCGTGTCATAGAATAAAACACAGGATATTGGCTTTCCTAGTCTTGAACCAAAATTATGCCCACCACTGCTGCTAAGACTATTTGACTTTGGTATCTTCCAAGAGACTTGGGGGTTATAATTTACACACCTATCCCAGTTTACTATAATGACTAGAGATTCACGTTTAGTAATTATCTTTTATGAGACTCATGACTATGTTGTAAATGTTTGAGATTATTTACTCCAAATAAATACACCCACTGTAACAAAAAAAAAAAAAAACATGTGAAAGGAGGAATTTTGACTAGTATGATTCCAATTGTTGGAATGATTTTTTAAAAATAACTAATCATATAGATATATATTTTTTTATACATAATTTGATCTGTCCCTTGGTGAATTGTCAGGAGCTACTACAGATGCACGTCTTCAGGATGCCCTGTCCGTAAGCATGTCGAGAGGGCTGCAGACAATGCAACAGCCATCATAATAACATATGAAGGGAAACACGACCATGATATGCCGGTACCTAAGAAGCGACGTGATCCACCAAGCACTGCTCTTCTTATTGCTGCTGCTGCAGCCATGAATAATGAGCCATTCAATAACACTGAAACCTTACCACATCGAACATCCTCAGACCAGTTGTCAGAGGAGAAAGAAGGTGATTTTACAGGTGAGAGGGCCTTGGAACTTGGAGGTGAAAAGGCATTAGAGTCGGCTCGAACTCTTCTAAGCATTGGAATCGAACTCAAACCTCGTTGAGATGAAAATGCTTTTAAGTCCCTAAAAAGTGTCCCTAATCAATCCTAACCTCATTTTTACCTTCCTTCCATTTTTTACCCTCGTTAAAAAATGGATTGTTCCAATTGATTAGGGACACAAAATTAGGGACATATACCATTACTCCACTGAGAAGCAGGATGCACTAGCTATTGATGCAGAAGATTATGTCCACGAGTCTTTCTTTTATGAAATTGTGTGACCTATCTTGAGTATAGTTTCTATGGGTTTGATGAAATTTTGGCGGTTACTATTTTACTTTTGTTTTTCAATTTTTTTTTTTCAAATTTTGTTTGTTATCTTCTTTCTGTAAACATATCTGTATATTTCAATATTCTACATTCATGTAGCCTGTTTTCTTCTTATTATGGGAGCATCAAATGTATATTTCAATATTCTACATTCATTTAGCTTGTTTTCTTCTTATTATGGCAACATAAAATCGTTGATTGATTTGATACATTTCCCTTCAATCTTCATCTTGGGGGAATTGAAATTGAGGCAGTTACCCTGCTCTCAGTCTACCAGCTCTTCCTACTCTATTTCGTCTTGGTTAGGAACCATCTATTGCCCCATGTGGCACCACATTAGGACGCCACATATAGGCTCTTTATTGAATATTTTGGCCTTGTAAACAGGGGCCACGAACACTTCAATCTCTTCCAGCATACAATTTTTGAGGCACCTCTATAAAATGTCCTTCGTAATGCACTTTTAGAGAAAATTCAGCGGCAGACAAATAATGCATGTTCATACAGAACATAAGTAGTGCTAAAAAATACATCTAGCCAATCTATAATATAGTTTGTATCATGTACTGAAACCATACAGTATTTACCTTCGTATGCATTTAATAAATGCATCCATTTTCTCAGCATATATATTCATGTAGAAGCTATATTTTATGCATGGTTAAACAGTTAATAATGAAGGTGGGTAAAGTGTATGTAACACCTTGACTATTGGATGGATAGAATTGCGGGTGATCTCGTTCATCTTCAAGAATTCAAGAATTAATTTGGACCCAAATCTCAGTGACTTTGTCAGTACACAATACAGACAGACAAATGCACTTTTGATGCTTGCATGCATTATTTTAATGGAGTTGGCGGACAGTTTGTAATTGGTGATGCTTCAACTGCACCCATACCATCAAATACCATTGACAACATTTTTGTCTCGTAATTCACCTTTCTTGAAAGTGTGGTAGCTGATCGAGGTCTTTTTGGTCGAAGTGTACGTCTTGCAATCAGTGTGATTTTTCGCCATAAAGAAGCTTCAGGATCAATGCATATCAAGACATGCCTCTGCTCGTAAATGAAAGTAGCTATAAAGATGATAAGAGCAAACAATGAAGCAATTGCAGCAATGAGCTATCAAGGCCGAGACTTGTAGAAGGAACTGAGGTGTTGGGGTCAGAAAAACTGGTTTGTTTGATTGTTTCCCAAACCTAGCTCTCTCAATTTCTAATAGTTTTTCACCCTCGGTCACATTTAAGATTGCCCTTGAAATATCGGGCACCAAAGGGGAACCTCTTGGGAAGACCTGCAAGTCCCAATATATATATATAAAATTCCTAGCTACTTGAAAAATTATGAGTGAGAGAGAGAGAGAGAGAGGACATACAAAGCCTAATCCAGCAGTCTTATTCGTGGGTCCAAGCATGGTATATTTTGCAAAAAAAGTCCTCATGCCAGGGATTTCATCACAAGCAGCAGCAATGCCACCGTTTGCACTTCCTTTTGGGAAATATTCATCACATTCTTCCAGAGTTTTATAACTTTGAATAAGAATGAGCACCACAAAAACCCAAATGATTGCCACGAACCTAGGTAAGTTGCTCATCACTTTTTCCCCTACAAGTATAATAGGAAAAAAAAAAGAGTATCTATTCATCAATATTATGTCTATTTGATTTTCAAAATATAATTTATCCAAGAAACACATTGAAATTTACTTTCATATATGGGCATGATACGGTCGACAAGTGGAATTTTTATGCAGTTGAGGTTACATATATGTTGGCAATTCTAGCCTGAAAAACAGGCAAGCAGGCCATATGAGTAGATGATTCAATCATGTTTTCTGAATGTCACTGTAGGATTCTTATAGCATGGAAATTCTGTAACTTCTATGGAAACAATTTCTTAGCTTTGAAAAGCCCATCATAGGTGTAGCTTATGGGTTATGTTTGATAAACGTATTGCATATTTGAAACATTGCTACAAAGGAGATTCATGACTATTATCACGAATATTGAAGAGATGGTAGAGAAATTACTATGCGCAAAAACCATGGTTGAAAAGGAGAACCAAAAGATCATCCCGACTTAATTGGTGTGAAGGAGGACCTCTAAAATCTTCATTTATTCGGTGTTCAATGACCCAGATTACAAATCCTATGAAGACAAAGAAACAAGCACTTGTCACCCAAAGTTCCCAAGTCAAAGGCATCAAGAAAACCCATGCATTTTTCTTCTTATCTTTGATCGGCATGAACATTGATACACCAGAATCGGTGTATGGTAGGGTAAAATCAACATACAAGGACCTGTTTGCTGTAATAGTAGTATCTCCCACCATAGCATCATATCTCTGTTCATAAAAATTCAACACAATAAATAATTTATCCATTGCTTCATTGTAAAAAAATATACAACTTCAGGTTCAAGAGAAAATGAAATCAGAAAATGATGTCTTCATCTTGAAACTCTTGCCGTTAGACGTCTCAAAGGGAATGAAATCATAAGGAAGAACATATGGTAATCTTTCTATTACAGCTTTGAAGACATCTATGCAGTACCCATTGACAGTCGTAGTGTTAGACTGTTAGTGCTAGGTTCTCGTGTTACCTATACAAATTCGTTATAAACATCCACAGCTGGAACTCCTATTCTCATCGATCTTCTTCCCATTCATTGGTATCACCCAACCCTTCGGAACAGATGTAAGGTCACCTGGCCATGTAATAGATCCAACCTTAGCATTAGAAGTAGAGTATAAGTCTCTGTTTGTGAAATTCAATTCCTTTACAATTCCAGTTTTGGGTGTCCAAAATCCGATTCCTCTCCACCCATTACCAAGAATGTTAACTATCTGTAAATCTGATGATTGCAGTTCCCCATCAACAAGAAGGAAATCTCCTGTAAGCCCTTTAAATGTAGTAATTGATAATGCCTGAATAAATTTCGGACCAAGTTGAGAGACTCTAAAAGTTTCAAGATGTGTCGAATTTCCAGATATGTTCATCTTTTGGAACCCAAAGTATGTAGCACCAACTTTCTCAACTGCCATGGCTAGTGTCAAAGTAGCATCATAACTCATAAGCCCAGTCCATAAATATTTAGTTGGGTATCGAGAATGGCCGGATTGTCTTGTTGGAATTTCCTTTTCCATCGAATGCTGAAATCTTCAAGCTCTTTTGTATACCTATTGTGCTATGGATGACAACATAATACAGAAAATGTTGGGCCATCGGTTTCTCTCCCTGATTTGAATATGCTACTATTAAATTATTTCATTAACAATCAATTGTTAACCAAATCTCCTCATATCAAAGGATACGGGTATCTAACTCAGCCTGATCAAGTGTAATAAAAAAAAAAATTAAAAGATTTAATTTAATGAAATATTATTAAATCCATTAATTATGTACCGTAGTAGCTGCATTATCTTATAACTAACCCATTTTTATATACAAGTAATAACTAAACAAATTATCAAAATATTCCCAAGTCAGTACCAATATAGGAACTTGGCATGTAATCCATTTGATCAATATATTCTTTATCAAAAAATAAGACTACTTAATTTCACCATTTATATATATGCAATTGAATGGCTGAAATAGAATGGAACAATCTAGGAAAGAAAATACATATTACAATATACACAAGGAATTTAACCTGAATTAAATATCATAATAAATGTCTCTTTTTTATTTAAGCGGTTTACCATGTCAAAGTTCAACAAGAAAAGAGAAATTTCAAAAGAGTACTTCTAATCACTCAAATAAAAGAGAGAGAGAGAGAGAGCACCTGTTGTATCTGCACTAACATCTTTGCCACAACAATGCGCATCAACTTTATTTTTGAAAGCCTTTCCTCCATGCACAGCCATTTCAGAAGACGTTTCCAGCACTTATAAAGTCAGACTCACCTACAATCAGACCTGGAGGAACAATCTACATCAACAAAGACCATCCTGGCAAAGTTTGCAACCAGATTTGAAGGAATGATCTCAAATTTCTAAGGCTATTGACAAAAGAATTGGGAGACATACTAAAAGAAGGTCTACAACGTTATAGGCAAAAGTACAAGAAAAATCATAGTCTACAGGTCAGAGATTAGACATGGCTGGATATAATAGGTTGAAGACCTTCCAAGCAAACAACTAAGACCGTATCCAAAGATCTAAAGGTCTTTACTGAACCATAGTGTAAGACTTTTGTGGGAATGGCCTAAAATCAAAAGTTTGACAACACCAAATGAAGTTGTAAAAGATCAAAACCTACATATCAAAAGGTATATATTCTTTCGTCTTTACAAATTATTTTTTATAAAAGTAATTTGGATGATGGAAGAATGGAAAGCAAAGTGTTCACCATAAAAATAACCAACCAATGGTGAGGTGCCATGTGGCGTAGAAGTTGGTGTGTTAGTGGCTACTAACCATATTGTTAATAGGCTATTAATTTAATTAGTGGATGATTAATTAAAGAAGTGGCTAATTTAGTTAGTGGGTGGTTATGCCACATGTCAAGCAAGGATAAAGTTTAGAAAAGTTAGTAGGACATGTGGCAATCATTTAGGCAAAAAGTGGGTAGTTAAAAAGTAGTAGAACACTACTTCAAGAGCACAAAGTGGGTAGTTATCAAGATTGACCAGCGGTGACCTATATATATCCAATCAAAGAGACAAGCAAGACATACAAAAACAACAACTCTAAAACATCACAATGCTTAAGACCTTCGAGTAGATTTTCAAGTCTTTCTCTTATCAAGCTAGCTTCTCTTCAAGTTTCTTTAAAGTTTCTTTAGTTTAGTTCAAGCATCTTCTCAATTTCAAATCATAATTCTTCGAGTTTCAAGCATTTCTACTTCAAACAAATGTTGCATTTCAATTTCCAAGCACATTTTAATTCCAAGTATGTCGATTCTTGTTTCTAGCATCGTAATCTCAAGCATTGTAAGTATTTCTCTTATTAATGCATTTTAAATTTCATTCAAAGCAAGTTAATCGGTTTGTTTTCTATGTAATTCCAATTTGATTTTAGTTTTTCTTAGACATTCCACATTAGAACCCAAGATGATCAACCTCTAATCTTCGCCAATCGTATGATTTCCATTCAATTTTAAAGTGACCGACTAGGTATTAGGACCACGTCCTAATTTCACAGCCTAGAAAGTGCTAGAAGTCGTGTTCAAATGATTTTTTGAGCTTTAACTAGCCTTGGCACGCCCATGTTCAAATGGTTTTTTGAGCTTTAACTAGCCTTGGCACACCCACGCACGAGAGACGTTCGTGAGCAAGGTCAAAAGATTGAATTTTTACCGGGAACATAGTTTTTTTCCAAAACACGAGTTTTTCACACCCAAAAAAAAAAAAAAAAATGCTCTTAATTTTTAAGGATTTTTCGAAATATTTTAATATAAGTTTGGGTCTACGCAAACAATTGTAATCTGGAACCTAGTTAGTCAAGAGAAAATTATCCAAAAATCCTTGAGTTTGGAGCTCTATACCGTAAAGTCCAATTTTATACCATGAAGTCCATAAGATTTTCAAATTCCTTTTCATACTTGTTATGCTAAAAAAAATTTTGAATTTGGTGGTATAAAAAGCTAATGTAAGGGACTTAATGAATGTCACCCTAAATTTTACTTAATATTTTATATTTTAGATGTATTTGTAATGTCAATAGTTGAAGAAAATCTCAAAATCCCCTACAAAACTTGTTGAGGGTATGCATGAGTTCAATTGTTCCTCTTCCTTTCCATGTGAAGGGCTTTTCTATATCTTCAACAGCAAATGGCTTGAAAAACCATTTTGTTCTTCTAACCAATAAAAGATTGAAGGATAAATTCCATTTAATTCCTATCCCTTGAATTATACATCAGTCCAACAAAACTCTCACAAAAAAAATAATGTGAGCATTACAAAAATAAAATTATAAATAATTTATTTCTCTAAAATTTAGTGCCTAGACTAATTATAAATTAGACATTAAATTGATTTCATGTGGAGATGAGCAAAATTCATCCAAACACTGGTTCCAATGGACAAAAGCTCAAAAATTATGGACTCTCTTCTGATATAAGAACCTGCATTCAGATATAAGGTTCTCGCACTGCTGTGGGTAGCTCTAGTTCAGGCTCAAGTTCTATAAGTGGGGAGAAATAGCAGTCAACCATGTCTTTGGTTACTTCTCCTAAACTTGGAGGATCCCACTGCATATATATTGGATCACACAACCATTATTTTCTGAAAGTTAACGAAAAAAATTAAAAAGAGAAAATTAAGAACCATGAAGTGGTAGAAATAAAATAGATGGGGTACCTTTGGAGCAAAGTCCTTGTCCACCAATCGTGCCCGAACACCCTATATAGATATAACAGCAAACAAAGTGATATGGGTAAAATTTGATTTTGAAAGATGATCTCTACATGGAAAGGATCAGAAAACAACATACCTCGAAAAAGTCATTTGACACCCGTTTGGAGATCCCAGCAAGGGATATGCGGTACTCACGAGCAAGACACTGATCAAGAGGCTGAAATCTACCCTCTCGTATCTGAATGCAGCAGATGAATTGGAGTCGAATCATGAGGGTATAAGCAGTCAAAATGAAATCCATGGAAATGTAAGGGAGCAGTAACTTACAGATCTTAAAGAAACCTTTAGGCTCAATGGGGATGCTTCTTTTAGCTTCTTGAGGGCTTTAGTGCACCATTCATCATAAGAATCAGCTGCCAAATTTTCCTGTGCAAATCATATATAATATCAGAAGATAAATATTACTTGATCAACAACTAGAATCTTAAGTTTCTCGAGAATCAGAATAATTTATGAAGATGTAATTGAAGTAATCCACACGACAAATTGCCGCAACACAATATGGACTGAATTGCAGTGATATTCTCAATAGTCATGTCTTCGTATAACTTCAGTTAAACTTGAGCTGGATTACAAAAATAACA
>JAESVK010000744.1:856364-867529 GCA_017140935.1 Hamamelis virginiana
CAGATTGGCCATTGGAGCAAAAGCTTTCTTTTCTTCTTTTGTACTTAGTAGACTTCTTGACCAGCTGGACATTATAAACCCAGTCCTTGGCCTACTCCTGGAATTGAGTCTGATCTGTGCTCCTGAGTCTGGCCCCAGCCATGGGTGTTATTATGGCTGTCCTAGCTGTGGCCATGGCTTTGTTGTGGACCAGGTAAGAGCTTAATTTGGGGTTCCACACTTCTCCAGATCGCTGCAAGACTCAACTACCGTCATCAGATCTTTTTGGTCTAGGGCTCAACTTGTTACAGGTCCCTTATATGCAGTTCTTTAGGTTCACAAGATGAAATTTGGTCATATCAGTGACAGAAAAAGAGAATCAAGATCCACCATCTAATGGGTCCAATTAGATAATACACCAATATAGTAATAGATAGTTAGAAGTTAGAACAAATCAAGCTGACAACACATGACAAATCAAGCTGACAACACATGACCAATTAAATGGATCCATTAGATGATGGGTCTCATTTTTATTTTATGATCCTGGCATGGTGAGATTAGAAACCTAACAAAATTCATTTACGGAACCTAATGTAAGTTGAGCCCTTGATCTGTTGATTGCAAACATTGGATTTTTGCTGCCAAACACATACCGTGGCAAAAGTAGTCAAAGACAATAAAAATTGAGATCATTGAAAGACCCTCAGCCACAAACTCTATTCAGGAACCAAATTTCATTCTTGGAAGTCAAAACCATTTTTTTCCAAGTATGAACGAAAACGGTAAGCAAGGGAGATAGCGAAGATAAACACACAAACATTTCTTTGAGTCTTCCCATCCCAACATGAAGAGGATTATCTTAAGTTTTACCACGAGATTACGAGTAACCCATAAAGAGCTCAGTGAGTCAGTGGAATACATGGAACATATTTTAGAGATTTCCCTAAATTAACAAACTAGATTGAAATGATTCTACTTTTCCTATACAGGAAAATTCAACGAACTGAAAGAAAAAGAAATTAAAAATGTTTATTCACACAGATATTTGAGTCAATCTTGACTGTTTTGTTGGGCAATCAATCTTTACCTGACAAGAATGTGGATTCTCCAACAGCTACAGACATTACAAGTATTATTTGCAGGTATTCTTTACTCTCTCTCTCTCTCTCAGCATCTATTCTTCCCTTGTTTCAATCACTTAAGTTGTTCTTTTTCCCTTCTTTTTTTCTTTTTTTCTCTTTTTAAAGCAACAATCAGTTTAGTCATTCATTTTCTGTTCATATGGTTATTTTTATTAGATGACACAGAAAGAAGAAATAATTATAAACTAAGCTTACCAGAGCATCAACAATTTCCTCAACTGTGTCATGGCTGAAACATTTATCAATTGTGTCAATCCTGAATCAGAGACAAAAGAAAAGGGGGAAACAAAATAAGTTCAATGTATAAATCACGACTCCAGATTAAAAAGAAAGGGTGAAGTTAGCATATATATATTATAAGTCGTGAAACAAAAAGCATGCTGGCATTGCAGGAAGACAGAAATGCAAAGAATTGAGCAGAGTGTGTACAAAAAATTGCATCTATATTAATCAATTATATTGCATTGCGACAAAACCATATTGAAATTACAAATTTGTGGTTAAAAAGGGAATAAAGAGTTGAGTTTTTATGGTGGTGGAGAGGAATTATTTGCACAAGCAGATGACAGACTTCCTGTGACGAAAAATCAACTCAAATAATTATAGACATTGTTTTCTCTTCATTTTTGTGCAACTTTTGAGTCATGCAATTAGAATTCCGGTGTCGAACAGGTAGCCCATGAAATCAAGGTGGGTTTACGGTTATCTGTTACATCAAAGTCGAGAGGTTCAATGCTAATTTTATACCCAAAGATTCAGTGGAACTGCAACCAACTTGATAATTTAAATGAAACCAGCTAATAGGTTTTGCAGTTTCCCTATGACATGGAAACATTAGAACAGACGTTGTTAAAGCGTCTCTTTACATTGTTGACTTATTATACATAAAATAGAAAATTGATATATGTGTCTTATCATGCTCATGCATCGTACTTATCCTAAAGTGACTGCGATTACTCCTGAATAGAACCAAGGCCTCTTATCACCAATAGTGTACTTTGTTATTCTTTAGAATAAAAAATTATACCCCGACATGCATTTCCGACATGAGTCACGGAACTGAAACCAATTATTTCCCTTAATGAAATGGTCAAGTGGCCTTTAATAATGACAATTTTTATTCAAGGTTTACCTTCTTTCATCCTACTATCCAATGGCAGCAAGGCCGCCCATTTATACTGTTGGCATACACAGAAGTCTTATAATAATGACACAAACATCAGAAGAAATTCCAGGGACATGAATTGTAGCCCATATTCAAAAGAACTACCACTTTTTTTTTGCAGAGATGTAAAGAAACAATACAAAAACAGATGATAGAACTAAGAAACTCAAATGATAGAACATTACTTATTAAAAACACTCCTTTTATCTGGATAGACAAGGTCACCATATTGCGCAAGAGATGACTCTACGATTGAAGGATCATCTGTGATCAATTTACCAAGGCGTTCTTCGATCCAAGCAAGTCTCTGGTTATGGAGAGTGAATGTTATTAGCTAATGATAAAAGGAATGAATGCAATAACACACTAGCTGAAGAGTAAGGCACAGTGGGAACAAACTGCATTTAGTGAATAGTGTGTAGCAAGACCGCATGCAATCATTTCTACACCATTAAGCTTTTCTCCTGTTAGAGCCAAGTATTCTCCTGTAAGAAACAAAATCCACATTTTTGCAAATCACTTTTTTGGTTTACATGAGGAAGAATTTTCAATTTGTAATAGTTCCATACTTCCATCCATGGATCCAAATATAAAATACATTTTTCAAAACTGAATATAGAAAACATAACAGGAAACCATTAATCGCTTCCGCATGTTCTAAAGCATCTTTTGTTCTCAGACGCAATATCATTTTTTTTTTTTTAAAAAAAAAGAGGTGTCAATATAGAATGCATATTCTTCCAGATATTGTGAGAGTCAAGACAGCAAGACAGAAACCATGCATATCCAAAAGCTGCCAATCACTTTTTGGAATTTAGAAGGCAAGGAATAATGTGACTCCAAATTTTTAACTGTATTACAAAATAGATTTTCATGGGATTCATAAATCGTGGTTATCACAAACCACTTGTATCCCATGCGAGTGATCTGCATTAGTTGTCCACAAATCCAAATTGTTCTGATTTCCAAAGTTTTGGCTTAAATTTACCACCTTTTGTGATTTCATTGAGTAAAGTTCCCAGTGTTAAGTGGAAAATGGATTCTGTATGTTCACCATAAAAAGCCCCAAGGCATTCTCTACAACCTTCAAGCAAGAAAGAAGAATTCAGCAGCAAGACCAAATTCTTTTAAAGGATTGAAACATCATTTTTCTCCATTTATCTGAGGTAGCACTCTTCTTCATCCTTTTAAAAAGCTCCACCATACAGCATATCAGAATTGCAATCTAAATTCAATATCGTAACTTGGCAAGTTTTCTTGTATGAGGATATCAAATTATTGCAAGCCAGAAGTTTCTACTTATAGCTCTAACTTAATGTTTTAACAATTCATAATCTAAATATCACATGTTAACTTACAAGATACTTGTCCCCCACCAACAATAAATAAAAATAAAAAGATAAAAAATAAAAAATCAAGTGATATTCATGCAATCTAATGTCAACTAAGTAACCTTAACCTCTAGCCATATCTCAGAAAACAAGTTCATGAAATGGAAGCATTATTTTCTTTTAAGAATCATGTGCGTAAGGAAATAAAAAGAAAAAGAAAACATTATTTCCACAAACAATTTGATGAAATGGAAATTAAATATGCGTTAGAGAAAAAATAATTATAATCAGAGGAGTCGTATCTTGAGAATCTTAGTATGCAAAGCAAAAGCTGCATATTGTGGACCATACAAAATGGATGTTACCTAAATAGCCTGGTAGACGAGAAAGATAGAAGGAAGCCCCTGCATCGGGATGGAAACCCAGTTGAGTCTCTGGAGTAGCAAAAACCTGCAATTAAAAAATGAATGGATAAGAAGTCTACTCGAGTATATTTGCTTTAACATGGAACCCTGAAGAAGATACGCCAGAAAGCAAAAATTCAGCATTGTCAGATTCTAACTTTGCTCAAGAGTGAGAAGATTGTTGAAAACCCAAAAGAAATAATAAATCAATGACATCTATTAAAAGTGATTGATTCAGAATAGTGTAGCAGCAGTCACATACAGTTCTATCAGTTACCACACGGAACATTCCTGGAAGTGAAATTCCAGCCCCACCTCCCATAGTGATACCATCCAAAATCGCCACCTACACAAATGTCAACTAAATGATGGTCAATGGCCCTACTTAAACCGTGATATACAAATCTAAAAGTAATTCAGATTAGGAAACAATTATTTTCACTGTAAGAAATTGTTCTCAGGCAAACGAAGATAAATATGACCAACAGTAGACTGCAGCTGAATATAATGGGCTAAAAGAATAGCTATTTGAACAGAGATAAAGTTCTATCACGTAAACTCGATGTTGAAAAATCCACCATGGAGGTCAATTTTCTCATTGGAGGTTGAATTGATTACCCTCCCTCTCACATGCTTGATGGTCTAATTTTAATGCTAATAGAATAGAGAACCGTGGAAGGCTACTTGTCTCATTTCCAAGATCTACTTTGTTAAGGGATATGTTAAGCATTACAAGGATAAATGATGAATGACCAACATTCTACATCTTTTACTTCTCTCTATTTATAATAAGTTATCTACACATCAGCTCCAGTACATCATCTTCGACATCAGGATTAGCTCATCTTCAAGTTGCTACTCCATGGTCATGTCTTTTTCTTGTTGCACTTAAAGCCCCTCAACACATTTTTTGAAAAATAATAAATTAATTAACTTGAAAGTTTATAAGAAAGAACAAAAACAAGATGTACTTTAAAATCAAGGCTCGAAGGCCTGGAGATGGATAAAAAAACGAAAGAAAAAGAAAAAACATAGCCACCCTTTCAAAACAGTCCTTCCCTACAGGAGACACAAAGAAGTTCAATCCCAATAAAACTCTGAGATCTGAAACCTAAAACATAAGTGAGACAAAAGTACCAAAGGGCACTTAAGTTTACAACTACATTATATGGGTACTTCGGGGCAAGGACGAAGCAACATGGAACTCAGGGGTGGCAGTTGCTCCCCCTCACTTTTTGTTTTTAAAATTGTATACCCTAAAAGTTTTAAAAATCTTGAATATGCCCCTCCTCACTTTTTTGTTTTTGAAATTTTATACCTACAAAATTTTAAAATCTTGAATGTGCCCCCCTCAATTTTTTTTGGACCCCCTTTATTCTCCAACCCCTCTTCTTTTTCAATTTTTAAAATATATATATATATAGGAATGATGCGCATCAGGTGACTACCTTTAGAACCACTTGCAGAACATATTTTGAAAAATTGACTGTTGAATTAGATAGTCCTCTTATGTATATACTGCCTGCCAAAAATCATAGTGATCAAAAAGTTCTTGAAAAATGTCACCGTGAAAAATTGTGACTTTTTTGTTCTTTAAAATGTCACCATTTTTCCAGTCCATTATTTTCGAAACCAACCATTGGATAACTGTAATTTTTGGCAGACATGGCATACATAAGAGAGGCATCTAATCCAACGGTCAGTTTTTCAAAATATGTCCATAAGTGGTTCTAAAAGAGGTGATGCATCAGGTGCCGCTAGCATTCCTGTATGTATATATATATAAATAAAAGTTTTTCAAAATATGTCCATAAGTGGTTCTAAAAGAGGTGATGCATCAGGTGCACCTGAGGCTAGCATTCCTGTATGTATATATATATAAATAAAATGATTTTTTTTTAAGACTAACAAGACATTATGTTTTTAAAAAAAGATAAGCTTTAGGTTTGTAACTTTCAAAGTTGGAACCTTTGGGCTTTGGGAGAGAATAAAGAACTTTTGAATGGGGTCGAACAGGGTTTCAAACTCAAATTGGAACTCTCAAATACTAAATTAGTAATTTTTTTTTTTTTTGGGACAATTATGTGGTTTATCAAATATAAAGGATTATAATTTTTTGCAATTTTTCTACATCAAACTAACACGATTAAAAAAAAAAAAAAAACCAAAAAATTTTTTGATTTTTTAAATTGGAAAAAAAATTAAAAAAAAAAAAAATTGATGGGGCCCCCCCCCCCAACTCGAATTCCTATCTTTGTCCCTACTTCAGGGGTACCTTAGCAGGATACTTCAAAATAGTGGAAAATCTTTGAAAAATAGACGAATTCGACACTTGGACACATACCCAAACCAGTACCCGAGTCTGTGTAATATAGGTTTACAAGGTTGTCCACAACGACTTCCACCACAAAAAGCTTTACCTTAAAAAACGCTCTATTTCTTTCTTCCAAACGGACCAAAGAATCACAAAAAAATAAAAAAATAAAGGGTCTTTTTTCACATCAACAGACCCTTAGAACCCATGCATGGCGTGATCACCTATTTACAAGCTCTTTACCCATTCAACATCAAATCTATGGAAAATGTTCACCCAAACAGACAAAGAGAGGACATTGGACTGGCATATAACTGACCAATTCTAAATGGGATTTAAATAAAGCATATGAAGCAGGAAAAAATAAACAAGTTTTAGATATAAAATTGTAGACTTTTATGATTTTATTAATGATAGCTGTCAGAATGCCACCTTAGACGGAACAGGACATTTCCATGATTAAACAATCTCTATTTTGAATCAGAGATAGCCAGGTACGTAGTAAAGTCTGGCTAAGGATATCCCAGTTTGTCAAAAACCCAACTCTGTGCTAACTCAAAGGTTTCAATTTATAACATTACAGCCTGTCCAAGAGGTAGTCTAAAGAACCACCTTCCAATTCTAAAGGGATCCCAGTTCGTCAAAACCCCATCTCCTATGCTCACCCAAAGGTGCTAATTTAATACTATACGGCCCAGCCAAGAGGTAATCTTAAAGACCACCTTCCAATTCTAAAGGTTCCTAAAAAGAATAAAAGAATTCACACCAATCCACTATTAGACCAACCCAAATACTAACACACCATTGGATCCTTCTCGCTAGCTACATTATTAAGGTCCAGGTAAGTCCCTCCCTCAATCCCAATGGTGCAAATTTATAACTATACGGCCCAGCCAAGAGATAATCCTAAAGACCAATTTCCAATTCTAAGGGTTCCTAAAAGAAAAAAGAATTCACACCAATCACCATTAGACCAACCCAAATACTAAAAAAATGAAAAAAGGGAACTCTCTCTCTCACTCTCTCAGTGCGCGTACGTGCGTGCGTTTAGGGTTTGGCATCATGCTTCCCCTGTAACATCACCACCACCGTAGCCTCCATACTTATATACTATATATGGTTCTTATAATTAGCTCTTTAACTGTGCTTGCCTTCACAAGCACCACATTAAAGTATGCCAATAACGTAAGGTTTAGAATTTCTTTTGTGGGTCTTTTAGGGGAAGCAATTTTGCCGAGGCAGTACTCAATACGGACAAGGCAAATTGACATTATATTGAAGTTTTTGTTTCTTCAATCAACACCATATTGGCTTCTTTTCCTTGTATTTGATAAACATTAGCCGGGCAAAATCACTTCCAATAGTTCAAAATATTCTCTCGAACATATAAGACTGACCTTTCTTCACTTTAGGCATAGTTCAACTAACTAGTTGAGTTTGAATCCAACAATTTTAAGCAGAAATTTTTTTGGAATTAGGTGCTGATCTAATTAATAGATATACAAGGATTATCCAAAATCCGGAGTTCTTAAAACAGAATGGTTTAATTTTGAAATGCAATTGGAAAATAATTTGAATCTGCTAAAAGAATTCTATTATAGGCTTCAAAGAGGAAAATAAAGACACTTGACGTATGCACCTCTCCAAGTGAAGAACACAAACTTTAGATAACAAATCTCCAGCTCGAAAAGTATATTTCAACATAGAAAACTTAAGAAGGATTGAATACTCACATGTGGCTTCATATATGTTCCTAGAAGATATATAAACTTGTATAATGTCTCAAAAAACCTTTTGCATTCTTCAACTTTCCCTGCATATAATCAAAATAGTTGAAAAGAATTTTAGTAACAGCACCATTTAATTTGAAATTTAGAGTTCATTATCATGAATCCATAAACCATTAAAGTAAAATTGCTTTCCAACTACAAGCAAATCGTTTCACAAAGTTTAAAAATGAAATAGATGAGATCTAAGTGATCAATATAACACTTATTACAACTCATAATCCCTGCTGAATAATAGTGAGTAGCTTCCGATGAGTGAAGGAGTGGATAAGGGAGGTTTGGCCTCTAACCTCCATTATAGGTTAGGGTGCCTTCACACTACTTACTTGGACTTACCTTTAGTTTAAAATGGTTTCAAATTCAGTGGTGGAAAAGTTTGAAAAAAGATTGAACGAAAAAAGAGATGGGGCATGGGTAAAAAGTTTAACCTGGTTAATTGGTGTACAAGGGCTTTAGAATCTCAAGGGCAAAAAAGATAGAAAGTTTTTTGTTTGGAAAGGCCCAGTTACTTTAGAATCTCAAGGGTCCTTTCTTAGTTTTTTCGGTTCACTATCGTGGGTATTTTATAAATTCAATACCTTTACTTGATAAAAAAAAAATAGAAAGTAATATGGGCAGCTAATCAAAAGCACACTTCAAGTAACAAACTCAATACAATGAGCTCTACAATCAAACCACTTTGCAAACTTCACGATGAAGATTAATCAAAATATGCACATTAGAAACAAATTTTTTTGTAAGTTTATTAATCGAAAACTTCAAAAGCTTATACAAGTTCATGACAAAAAAGGGTCATAGACTCATAAAACAATAACACTAAAAGTGGCATTCCTTGAAAGCTCAAAAATGATCTAACACATGCTATTAATAAACATAATTCAAATGCTATGGCAGCTGAAAATAAGTCACTTCATATGCTATCAAAAAAAAAAGACCACAAATTGATTTCAAAGGAAATGTGACCTACAATGAATCATTCTTGGTTGATACCTCAAAAGAGGAGGGCGGGTTGTAGGGAAATGCTGGACTCACAAAATACAAACAAAAGAGTTAAAGATGACCCCACCTTCATGGAGCAACTGATATTGGGTAACAACATCTCCACCAGCACAGAAAGCCCTGCCACTACCCTTCAAAAATTTATGATAGCAGCTTAGACATCAAGGATAAGCAAATCGGAAACACTTATGGCATCTTTGGTTCCATTTTCAAAAATAAAAATTTCAGGGACAAATAAGATAAAACTAACGAAATATTTGGAAATTGTTTTCAAAAACTAATTTTGGAATATATCACTGAAAAATGACCCTTCACCCAGTAACATCACAAAAAGTTTTCAGTATTTCCATTTCCATTTTTTGTTTGATAAATGAACAATGCAAATGGAAAATTATCCCAAAAAAAAATCTCCAATTTTATGTTAAAGTTTTTTGGGAGATTCAAAATCATATTTTTTGAAATGAAACCAAGCACACCCTAAAAAGACTTGAAGAACAATGAGTGTATTAAGCAATAAACATACATATAACAATTCACTACCTTCATCATGACAAATCCAATATCAGGGTTTTCTTCCCATGATTCGTACAGTCTCTTAAGCCGAGCCGTCTATAAACAAAACCAACTTCAATTTACAATTTTTCTAAGCGGGTATATTTATAAGCTAAAGAAAACCCCCAAAAAAAAAAAAAGTTAAAAAAGAAGTAGTCAATAAGTAAGATAGCAAACCATTGAAGTAGTGAGAGCATTGAGAGAAGATGGTCTGTTGAGAATTGCAGCTCTTGAATTAGCTCTTCCTTCTACTAAAACCTGAAAGAACACCCACAGAATAACAACATTTAGGGAAAAATAGAAAATGGGTTTCCTCTAAGAACGATTAATATATATATATATATATATATATATATATATATATATATATATATATATAGAGAGAGAGAGAGAGAGAGATAGCACCAATTCAGAAGAAGAGAAAGATTGAGGGATTCTTACTAAACTGACTAAATAATCATTTATATATTTTAGAAGAGAGAGAGAGAGAGAGAGAGGAACTGGCCTGGTCTTGGAGATCATCATACTGAGCATAGTTAGGCTGAGCAGAAAAACCTCTGTGATGATGAGAGAGAAAGCTGAGTCTGTGAAGTGAACGCTTCACTGTTACCAGAGTTTTGAAACTCTGCATCTTTGTTTCTCTCTTTCTGTAAGATTGGTGTGGTCTTTTTTGAGGCTTTGCTCCCTCAAGACTGAAGAGGGAAATCTGCACTGCTGAGTTCGTTTAGTGCTCCCCCAATGCGTATTTCAATTCAATCAGGTGATCTCATCCGTTCAATTTGTTGAGAATTTGGTTAAATGACACTCATTTCAGGCTGTTTGGTTGCCGGAAAGTGGGAGAAAACACTTTATCTGGGAAAATACTCCGTGATCCATCTTTGAGATGCATCATACACTTGCGAGTTTTCCAAGTTAGGGCTAAAAATGGGAAAATAATCCAACTACATGTACAAAAATTGTATGAAATTCAGGAAACACACTGTAGAAGACCTTTTAGGGATGTTAAAAGCATTGTGAGCATCCAATTCATTGCTATAGTGCCAAAATGCCAAAATGGAAGCTTCTCTCACATTTAATACTATCATACTTCAGTAGAAAAAAAAGTTAAAAGTTTTCATATTTGACGTCATTGTGTTCTAATGGACTTCCAATTAGAGCAAAATATGACATAAATCATTTGGAAGGAAATGACAATTGCTAAAAATATTTCTAAATACACAAGCCGTTAATGTCATTGCCAAATTTGAGTTATGAATGGCACCTCATTGGAGTAATTTTTTGATTGTGGTTTCCAAATTTAGAATGATAACGGCAAATAGAAGCCCTCTGAAGATGTCTCTGATTATTAAATTTAAGGAGAAGCTAGCCAAAAGTCCCATTTTGAAACATTTCTTGCATAAGCTATTCCAATAATATATTACAAGTGAAGCTATAAGAGAAACTGGGAGCCATCACCATAACTCAAAGTTATAGGATCATTTTTGGGAGT
>JAESVK010000744.1:867539-915295 GCA_017140935.1 Hamamelis virginiana
TTTGAATGTTGAGTATCAATTATGGTTTAGTAGTACTCTGTTTCTGAGAAACAACAAGGTGAGTGTGGGTGAAGAATTTGATAACTTTTGAAGAACATGAATATGAGATATGGAGGGAGTCAGTATGTGATGAATTAGATAACTGTTGATGTGATGAATTGGATTACTGTCGGATAAATTGTTAACTTGTACATAATGACAAGTCTTTGAATTCAGCATATGTTTACATAAACTTATAGAAGCAAGAAGCTAGTAGATAATTGTAGGATATATGTTTCAAAAAAACTAACTGTTGGATTAAATAGTATACTTATTTATGTCATGCATGCCAAAAAAAACAGTGATCCAACGGTCAGTTTCTTAGATATATCACTGAGAAAAACTATTACGGTTTTCAGCGGTCACAGTTTTTCAGATCTATATTTTGATATGTTTATATTGGATCATCGTGATTCTTGGCATGCATGACATCGATAAGAAGAAAATCTAATCCAACCGTCAGTTTTTCAAAATAGGTATCCCACAATTATCTATTAGCTTCATGTTTACATAAGATATATAAGCATATGCACACTAGATCGGGAATGGTCTTTGATATGCTTGTAAATATATTAGTAATTTAAGATAAATATTGCATTGAAAAATATCAAGTCTAGCACTATTTTTAAATCAAAGAATCAAATGGTTAACTAGCAGAAATGTGCAAAGTGCCAGAAATCAAAGCCATATGAGGTCAATGTGTACGGAATAAAAGTATATGAGTGCAAAATGTAAATTAGCGATAGCTGAGAGGATTGTAATTTTTCCAAGAAGAAAGAAAGAAAAAAACATATCTCCTATGCTGTCAATCATCCATAGGCTTTACTGGAAAATGATTAATGATTATTACAAATGTTAAAAAAAAAAAAATGATTAATGGTTTGTTTTGTTCGTATGTCCAAACATGGTCTTACTCAATTGGATTTTTGCCACCTTGTAACCACATCAAAAGCTTTGCTCCAAGCCCCATTTCTCACACACACACACACACGAAGGGAGGGAGACAGAGAGTTTAGCCATAGAGCGAAATAATTGCCATCTTTTTGCTCATTTACAGTTACACAGATCAAGTTTAATTTATCGTAGCTGGTTCCACATAAAATAAAGTTCCAAGCTCAAGTTAATCAATTCAAAGCACATGAAATTAACTTACAACTGTACATTAAGGATCTGCAAATCTTGAACTATTCCTCTAAGCTATCTCACTTTAACTCCAACAAATTCCAAGTTCTTATCGGCTTGAATAACTATAAGCATGACCTTCTGCCAATGGTTCAACTGGAACAGCATACGGCGACTTCCAGTCAGCATCAAAGATTTCTTGAAGTTGCGAAACAATGGCAGGATTGTATGTCCCAAATCCAACACCCGCCGTTGAATAGAAGTAATCCCAAACAAGATTGCTGGTCCCAATGTGCGCTCGCACATCACTAACTGCATACTTGCCGTGGTTGACCCTGGAATAACCTGGGTAGATATTTCCAGTTTGTTTCTTTTTGTGGATGGCAGGACCCGTCAAGTTGAAACCCGGTACCATAAAGTACTTGATCTCGATTTTTCCGGAACATTTGTTGTACTTTGAAGAAGAGCATAGGACATTGGAGTAGAGGAGAGACTTCAAGTACTGATCTGTATTACTAATAAAATGTGCCCAGTATGCCACTAGTATCTTGACCTTTGCATGCTTGGAGAAGACAACCTGTCATTTAGAACCTCATTAGAACAAGAAACTTTCAAGTTAAAGATCAATGTATTGGCATCAAGTGAATCAGCAAGTTGTTTTATGTAATTAAAAAGGCAGTACTTGTTAGCAACATGAAAATGAAATTATTCTATCTTATTATTAGAGTCCATTTTGTTCGGCAAATCAATTGAAATGAGCCTATTTCTTTGCTTGAAGACAACAGAGAATGACATTTTGAATGATTCTATCTTGTTATACATGCATTGAATTTAGGGTTTCAGGAGGAGTACAGAAAGAGAATGTAAACAATACCGCATACAACCACAAACTGTCTTGTTATGCAACCATTCTCCTCTCTCTTTTTTTTCTCTTAGACTCTCGACTCCCCAACTTTTTAATTCTCACTGCACCTAAGATAGATAAATGTTTCCAATTCTACCAACATCTTTACATCCCAGGCTCCCAGCATAGATTTGTCCAGATCTAAATATAATATAGCTAAAATATGTCTCGACAGTTCCAGATAAAATCACCAGGTAGTTACCATAAACGGTATAACATACCCAAGGTGAATATTTATTTGGGAAGGGATGAGACACGACATTAGAAACCCCCATCAAACTGAGAATAAATCTTGAATGCATGCCTGATGATCCATATTCACATTGGTGTCAATCAATTTCAAACTAAAATGTTTTAGAAGGAGAAAGCATGAGGACTGGCATTAGAACCTCCAAAAGCATGAGCAGCTATGTAGTAACTATGTCAACATGGGTGCTGGTGTGTGATCCATATGAATTGTTCCAAAGCAGAGACTTTGGCATGCATTCTAGATTTATTGTGATTGACTGAACTAAAGTTCCATTGAAGTGTTAATTTTCTTGTACCATTACTTTTTTGGGTTATGTACCCCTAAGCATTACCCATATCCCACCATACCATTTACAGATACTAGTGGGACATGGAGACTTACTCCTGAAACTCCCAATTATGGTTGAGATAAAGAGCATTAAAAAATTCCGAAGTACCTCTGATACGGCAGATGAAAGGGATGACCAATAAACTGTTTGCTTCATGTATTGGGATTGACCAAGCCAGTCCATGGTGCTAATTCTAACAGTTGCTCCCTTTCCCACAGATTTAATTGTATCCATCCATGCCTGTTCATCTGCCTGATACTTGCCAAACGACAGCTGCAGATCACATAAATTACATCAGAACATATTACAGATGAGCATAAAACACAATACACATAGAGGACATCTACAGCTTTGTTTTTTAGTATTTTGGAAGTAATGTTTTTGCTACGAAATAAAAATACTACTCAGAACTCTGCTCTCAATAGCAAGGAAGTGTTTCCAATATGCTAACAGAACAGTAAGCCAAAAGATGGACCTCAAAAAACGGGCTACAGTCTGTTACACAGGAAACACATACTCAATCCAATTTATCATCTAGACTTTTAGCCCCTGTTTGGATTTGGAAAACTTCAGGTAAAGGAAAAGGAAAAGCTTGAAAACACTTTAGATTGGAATCTATTTTTAAGCAATTTTCAGCATTTTTCGTTTCTTTCCCTTATCCTTCTCGAGATAAAAATGAAATGCCAAGGATCCCAATAAAAAAGCTTCCTATGTCAACTGGATAATCTTAGAAGTATTGTCTATTATATTTTAATCAGAAAATATCTTCCTAGCAGTACAAGAAGAGAGTTCATGATGATATCATCTACATCCATACTTTTTGTAGAGTAATCCCACATCCAACCGAATCTTTGACTAGGGAATGGACCACTTAAAGTGAAACTAATTCCATTTCCTCATTTGACATGGATCCAATTTTCTTTTCTTACCAACCAAATATATTGTATAGGATCCTTTTAATGGTGTCAAGGACTTTTTTTATATTTTTTTTTTTGTAATTGCTTGTAATAAATCCATTGGAACGAGTGAGTCTGTGCTACAATATATGGAAACAAATTGAACATGCCAGTGCAAAATAACCCCTTTGTGTTAACAGCAAACAAAGAACCCATGCATCTAAAGTTTTTATATATTTAATTGTCACATACATGTAAGCAAACAAAATCCTTAAAAATGGTCAGTTACCTCTGGAGGAGCAAAAGAGAGATAGCTTAAATGAGGATGCAATGTTGAATACTCATATCCAGGAGACTGAATTGGCAATCGAAACATATACGGATCCGACAGTATAGGATAGCCTTGTACATGGTCCACCTCCACAGAATGAGGACGAGGTGACCTGTCATGACATTACTTTATACTGTTAGCTAACTTTTAAAAGCTGAGATGAGATTGTCCATTTATGCTTTATATGAATGCCCAGAAGACTAAAGAAAAGAAAGTTTGAAACATTTTCTTCTGGGCAGCCAAAATAATAATTATGCTTGCAGTATGCATGATATACCAGAAGGATAACCTTGCATAAGAAGGTTTGTGGTCAAAATCTTCTAGCTGAATATGTAAGAAAACTTGAGATAGACTCCTACTTATAACTGAAGTGACTTCTTAAGGACACCTAGTTCAAATCTGACAGAAATGTCAGTAAGAACTAAGAAGCAAATGGGTGAAATCACCGTCAGATACATTCCCGGACAAAATAGGCTATGTTGAAAATTTATCTGACTCTAAGATCCACTGTAAATTCATATATATATATACAGAACTTCTAATATCAGGTGCACCTGATGCTTCTTGCATCAAGTGCACTCTTTTAGAGCCACTTGCAATGAAAATTTTGAAAAACTGGCTGTTGGATTAGGCACTCCTATCATGTATGTCATGTCTGCCAAAAATCACAGTGATCCAACGGTTGGTTTTTAAAAAATGTAACTTCGAAAAAACTATGGCTTTTTTGTTCTTTAAAATGTTATCATTTTTTAGCAGTCAGTTTTCTCATAAACCAACCGTTGGATCATTGTGATTTTTGGCAGGCATAACATACATTATAGGGGTATCTAATCCAACGGTCAATTTTCCAAAATTTACAGTGCAAGTGGCTCTACAAGAGGGCACCTGATGCAAGATGCATTAGGTGCACCTGACCATAGCACCTCTGTGTGCATATATATATAAGATCAATTGTATCTACACTGTGGGCAAAACAGGATCATGCGTGCATTTTTATCACCTAAATCACTAGATCTCCCTAAATTGCACTAAGTTGAGGCCAAGCAGCTGATTTTCCCGTTATTTTTAAATGAAATAACCAGCTCAATATAATGTAGGTATAAGGAAATTCAACAGCCACACAATTACAATATCTAATGCTGCTTGTGCTGTTTGAGTGGTCGTTTAGTTCACGCATTTCCCTCACTGCCGCATGAAATAAAATCAGCAGAGTTCTTATATAAAGGTTTCAGCAATTGGAAGCAAATTAATGACTTGTGTCGGATTTCTAGGAAATAAATTAGGAAAGTCAAATGATTTGATTTGATTTGATTTGCTGATTTTGTGGCCTTCCTAATCTGGTGGCCTTCCTCTGCTATTTAATCTTGTAATCGTCTCTCTTGAAATCAATAAGAATGATTATTTTTTCTTCTCAAAAACCTTCAACTTGCATAGGCATCTTGAATCTCCAGCTTCTTTCAGTTAAAATGGGTTGGATATCTTTCTCACACTCTATTCTTAAAGTTCAAAATTTACTATTAAGTGATAACTGGTAAGTCATGAAACACACAATCCAGTATCTGATCAGTCTCCTGGAGTCACTTGAAACACTTGAATTGCAATAATCCTGTAATAATGATAATAAAATGTTTTGGGGGCAGTTGGGCTGCATAGAACAAAGGCATTTAAATATACCATATTGTTTTGAATAGCATTTGAAATGAGCCTATATTAGTATATTGTCCTTACATAGAGTTTGTCGATGATTTTTTTGGCTGTGGCACCATTTTTCTTTTCCTTTTTTTGATAAGTAAATAATTCATTGAAGAAAGGAGGTCCTAGGCCAATACACACAATGTATAGAAAGACTCATAGAAGAAGAAAATATAAGAGCAAAATTAAGCCATGTTACAATAATAAATAAATAAATAAATAAAAGGGCCAAAAAGGACAACCATCCACAACTGGAGAGGACCCAAGCCATGAAGCCAAAGAAAGAGGGTTTCTTTCTAAAAATTTTCTTTACCTTCATATCTCCAACTCTTTTATCTTCAAAAATTATTTTGTTCCTTTCTTCCCATACACACCACAAAAAGGCAAAGTGGCACCACCTTCCAAATAACCTTCCTTACTATCCCCACCTTGAAAACACCACCCACACAAATTGTCTTTCAATAAATCACCAAGTAAGGTAAAATTTGATAAAACCCATCAATGAGAAAAGAAAGGACCAAATGTCTCCAGTAATGAAGCAATGGATGAAGAGGTGGTTATTGGACTCATCATTACATTTTGCACATAATTTATTTATTAGGAAGCATGCCCTCTTCTAAACAAGTGATCCACTATGAGGCAATTATTTTTAGTGATCGTCCGCACAAACTAGGCTACTTTTGTAGGTGCACACAAACCCCACACCTCTTAGCCAGGAACAACACTTCACCTCTAACTCCCTCACAGCTTCTAACTAGAGGAAAAGAAGGATTAAACCGAAAGGACTCCATTAGCTCTAGTCTTCCACACCAAGAAGGTATCCTCACCTTCTCTATACAAGGTGATGGTATAAAGTTATTCCAAGAAAAAAGCCACCATCTCTAATTCCTAATAATGGAAACCTCGAATGAAAATCAGGTTCCAATGCACGCCTCCCTCCAACTATACCACAACCCACCCATGCCGCCTTATTGGATGCAATGGACTACATATCCAGAAAATTTTCCTAAAGAAATTCATCACCACACCAAATATCCCTCCAAAATCTCACCCTATTACAACCTCGACTTTAAATCCCATCCCACTTACAAAAACATCAAATTCACTCATGATTGCTTGTCACACTTCCACTTCATAGCTGCGTATTACCTTCTTAGTCCACCAATACCCTATCTCACTCTCGTATTTCCAAGCAATAACCTTCCTCAACAACCATCTTTCTCCAAAGCAAACCTCCAAATCCATTTACCTAGAAGGTCTTTACTCATGGATACACTAGTAGAGGCCTAATCCTTAACACACCCAACTCCTTTGGCAAGCAAATAAACTCCCATTCCGTTAAGTGAAATTTGAAACTATCCCCACCATTATCCCATAAAAATTCCCCTTAAATATTTTCCAATCTCATCACCACTAAGACCAACACTCTAAAAGAGAATGACTCCATTATAAAGAATGGATTGTGTCTTCAACTAAAATGAAAAACAAAACGGCATGAAATTATCTCCATGTGTATCAAAAGAATCCATATGCCCTTAAATGGATGGTACAAACATACTGAAGGCAATTGTGACCAAACAACCTAATCCACATGGCAAGAGATTTTACATACAAAGTTTTCTTATTAGAAAAAAAAAAAAAACAGTTTTATGTACAAAGTTGTTAATGTTCTCGAAACTCTCTTTGTATCTCTTCAAATGAAGAAAATCTCTATCGTATCAAGTTGAAGATCCATTTCTATGCTATGATTTTGTGGTTAACATTACAAAAGTGGCATCAAGTTGTTAGTGCAGGAGATATATTCCAATGTAATGAGTAGAAGTGTTTTTTCTTGCAATCAACATATAAAGTATTGGCTGTTACGTAAAATATTGGCCATTATGTAATGGTTTTGAGAGAAGGTGCTAAGTGATGCGCCCCAATACGGGGTGTGTATTAAAATCATGTGCTTAACTTAACAGCAGTTATGCACCATAAGTAATGGTCGTTATGAACCGTTATGCACATAAAATTCCCCAAACCCATTTTTAACTTATTTTTCTACTGTTCACTCCCCCTTTTCTTTCTTTTTTTTTTTTTTTTTTTTTCTTTTTCTTTTTCTTTTTCTCATTATCTCATTATTTCAACTTAGGTCTACTAGTTTCAGGCATAGATTTGATACATTTGATGGGAACACTTAGATTTAAGGCATAATAGGAGTACATTTAAGCTAGATCCACACAAAGACAACATATAGGCTAAACTATATGAAGTTATAAAAACTTAAACTTTTACATTACAACATCAGGCTTAAGTTGAGACACACTATGAAAAGAATTTAAGCAAAAATAGATGCTAGCTTTAATCCCATAAACATTAATTACATCTTTGAGGAAGGTGATCCCTTGGGTCCATGGTTGCAAGAGGGGGAAGCGTTATAACCAATGGTTAGACTTGTCTAATGATGACAAGGGTAACCCTACACCTCAAGAACAACAACCCTCTATTGATTCAAGTTCAAGTCTGATAGCAAGTCAGACTGGTGGTGGTGGTGGCTTGAGTCCACTTAGTAAGGGTGATAGGGAGCCATGGGATAGATGGCGGTCATGGAGGTTATTCTGCTCAAGAGGGAGGAGAAACTAGTGACAGTGAGCTGCTCCACAATCTCCTTTTCGTGGATACCAGAGTTTAAGTGGTTTTCCTCACAATGTTGAAATAAGCAATATTCTTGAGCCTCCTAGATGTTTTCCTTTGAGGCCTAAATGTTTTGGTGAAAGTGGGGATGGGAATGGATCGAGGAGGAACCGACACACACACTATGAATCATTAGAAGACTATTCTTGCATGGTATAGTGCAAAGTTTTGGTGACTTTGAACTTGGAGACTCGTCCTCAAGGTAGTTACGATAGTACGAGTTAACAACCATCATACTACCCACCTTCACCTAATTATCCAGCCTAGGATTTTAGCCACCACAACTACAACCACCTTATTCATCATCATACTTTGATCAACCCCACAACTATCTGCCACTAGTAGAAGCTCCTAGTTATGGAATTTCATTCCATCCTCACTCTTGTCCACCGATCTACTATACGGAGCGTCAACATGATGACATAAATTAAAAGATCTTCAACCACACCTTACCATGAGGGTTGGGACTTGGGAGAACAAGGAGACAGCTCCTAAGACAATACCAAATGTGGAAGTAGTGAGGACCGAGGATCAACCACGATGCAGTGAACTGGTGGCTGGTTAGTATTATTATTTGCCTTTATAAACTCGTATGAAATATGAACAATTGAACATTGTTAATGTTTGACTCTAGTTGATTTTTTGAACATGATTATTGAATATATTAGCATTAGAAGGAAATAAAAAATTAGAAAAAACTAGTAATTATAACAAAAAATGACTAAAAATCATAAAATACGTTACCCAACGTAAAAAGGTTACTACTTTGAATAAAATTCACTAAAAATCTTTCAAAACATTAATCACTAAGTTTGAGACATTTTGTGTGATCTTAAAAAAAAAAAAAAAAAAAAAAATTCATGATTGTGGTGTCCGCGATCTATTACGTAATGTTGTTACACCTGGAACTCATTATGCCTTTACCATTACCGTTACGATAACCTTTACCATTATTTATAACTTTCAGAAGCTCCTTACCAACTGTGGCATTTCATACTATGAAACTTAATCAAAACTTCTGCTAGCAGTAAACAAATAATACAAATAAATTACTCCCCCTTTCTATAAAAGCAGGAATTCAGAAAAGAAGGAAAATGTTGTAGTAATCAAATTTCAAAACACCATACGGGAATTTATAGGAGAACAATAACCCCAGAAGCATGAGGGAAAACCTGTTATGTTTCCAACCTAAAAGCCTAAGCTCATAGGTGGAGGGCCCAATTCAGGTATATGAAGCTATAGTAAGCCTTTTATTTAGGAGATGTGGGATAGAGTGGATTCTATTTTTCTACACTCCCCCTCACATGTAGGCTCAGTTGGACCTTGTCACGTGCATAACCGATGCTCTGATACCATGTTAAGTTTCCAACTAAAAGCCTAAGCTTGTAGGTGGAAGGCCCATTACATGCATATAAAGCTTTAGTAAGCCTTTTATTTAGTCGATGTGGGATAGAGTTGATTCTATTCTTCTACAAAACCCTATGTATACAAGGCATCACAAAAGGAGTAAATGTTAGGCACGGTAATCCAGACACTTCAGGAAAGAGAAATGTACAAAATTATATAGTATTCACATGATTATCAATTTCTTTTTTGTTTTTTTCTTGTTTTGATCAACAATGATAAATTTGTTTTTTATTTTTTTTAAAAAAAGCAAACTTTTCTAAGCAGCAAATATTCTAAATTTCTAACTGAACTTTGTTTTCCATATATTCCTTCTGACATACCTGCACCTCACTTCAGAGTCGACAAAATGTGACCAGCAAGGAACTTGTCTACTGATCTGCCATTGTTGATCCCATACTGTCGTTGTGTAAGCTGAAACATTAAGAAATGCAAGTTTCCAGAGGTTGTCATAGTAAACCTCAACCTTTTTTGCTATTCTTGGACAACCAACAAGATAAATTCCAACTTCTTTCACCTAAAAATGTGTGTCAAACCAAGAGAGACTGATTAAAATCTGGTTCACCTAACCAGCTGATTGCATTCCAACTTTTAGTTTACTATTATTATTTAAGCAGTTAGGCTGGAGAAGAAACAAGAGATTATGCCTTTTCATGTTGCCAGATGAGATGAGCATTACATTGCAAAATGTGTCAGAATACCTGGGTGAGAGATTTCCAGTCATTGTTAGCAGATCCTATATATATGTCTCGACGATCTGATATCCAAACTTTCGCATGGACAATGCCTGATCCAAACCATTCACTGAGCAGTAAGGTCACACTCTTGACATTTTCTCTCCCAGAAGAAAGGTTAGATGGTTCTTTGGTATAATCAGGGTACACTCCAGAGTGCTGTAAAAGCCTGAAACAAATTCAATTTCGCAAGTAATAGAGAGAGGTTAAGTTAAAGAATTATTTTTTCAATGTAACCAACATAATATGATAATAAATAAAATAAGAAATCTAAGAGTAGAGAAAAAAAGATGGCATCTCTTTCATGGATTTTATAAACATAGAAATGAGAATAAGATACAAAAAAATTAAATGTTTACCAAATCATATGTATTGAAAAAAAAAAGTAACACAAACAATAAAACCTTAAGAAACTAATCTGAAGGCATTTAATGATAACATAAGCCTTCAACTTCCTTTTTCTTTTTCTTTTTTTTTTTTTTTTTTTGGGGGGGGGGGGGGCCCCCCCCCCCAATTTGATTAATATGTGAAATTGCATTTTGCACTAAATTTGTCACCCCATTTTTATTTTCCAACACTCAAACATCCATTTTCTCAGGGGAAAAAGAGCAATTCACACGCTAACCAAACACAAAATTTTCATCACTCCTTTCAACCATGATATAAATAATGATAATGATAATGATAAATAAAAACCTTCTTTTGCGAACAAGGAAAAATTAAACAATAATTTCTGCATCATCAAGCATCTCTCAGGCCCAAGTTTGTTCTCCTTAACTGCAGAAAACAGTAGTCCAGGCCCACTTTTTTTTTTTTTTTTTTTCCCCATTCCCAAGCTTGAGAGTTTGGAAATCTAGGGATTCATCAGCATTTGAAAACCAATCATCAGAACCGTAACCATTTTAGTCTTCTTCCAAATATCCCCTTTTATTCATTCTATGGTCTTCAAAACTTTGAAATCATGTATATATCTTGAAAAGAATGCCTAGAGCAATAAATATTAGCTCACAAACTTGTTGATCTTTAGTTGTTAAAGGCAACACATTCACCAACAAAGACTTAGAGTCTATTTAACAATATCTATCAATTATAGAAATGGAAATGTAATTAAAAATCTTAGGAAAATCTGCATGAGCATGAATATTCCAGAGGAACTTGAGGACAAAGAATCTAAACAGAAATGCTCAAAAAGTTTAACAGAGCATTTAACATGGAGAGCCATGCAACCTAGCAGGCAATTGTTCATTCTTTTAAAGCAATTATAATTTGCAACTGAATGTGATAAGCAGACATTAGCTAACCCAAATGCAGCATGTATCTGGCTTTTTCATTTTCATAAGTAAATAATAATGATAATATGGCGAGTTATGAGTTGATTTCTTTATGGGTAAACTGATGACCATTTTGCCATAGAAGAATTGTTGGAAACTACATGCATTTATGCATAATACTTTCAAATGGTTGCACAAAAAATGTGGAATCATCTGTCAATTCTTCAATTGTTCTTAATCACTCAATCATTCTGGTAAATAATCACAAAATCTACACTCCACCAATTTAATTCCAAAAAGGCGTACATGAAAAGAAGAAAATGACATGACAGAAACTAGTATGAAGTCGCGTAAATATTAATTTGATATAAATCATCTGAAACTACCTTTGATGCAGCCTGGGTTTCCTCTAGGATTTTCAAAGCCTTTTGGAGAACCTTTATACACTTAACTAAGTTACATCTACTTCAAAAAGAAGAATTTCCTCACTGTTAGATAGCCTAACCATAAGTACGACCAACACTTGCTTTAGTTATTTAGCTCACAATCATTTAATAAACTCAATCCATCCACTTAAGTATGCATCTTTCAAAGAACTGGACTCACACCGTGGTTTGACAAAACACATAAAGGGGAACTCCCAAAGTGTATAGATACCATTTATACCATAATATGAAGTGAGAAGTGATGCAAAGTTTTTTTCTTTCTAGTAATAGCGCTCCTCTAATAACTATCTTCCAGCTCTAGATCAGTGCCACCCAACCATCATCACCACAATTGCCTCATTGTCAGCTTGCACCACCACCACTGCCACTTCTTCTATGGAAACCATCAATATTGTGTGGCGCACATGCATCCATTGCCGGTTTGATTAACAGCATAAATCAAGAGCTCTTAACTTTAAGATTTTTGAAAATCAACATATTCTAGAAATGCACTTCATCTGAGCTTCTCAGCTAATATCCTAGTATCTTCAACAAATCACATACTTTTTTTAATAGAGATTCCAACTAAATAATAGTTGTGCTTAATATCATAAAACTAAAAAAATAAAATAAAATAAAGCATATCATTCAACTAAACAAAGCAGTATCTCAACTAACTTTTTTAATTAAAGAACAAGAAATAGTTTAGAAATATTAATATTACATGTCAAAGATAGTCATCCACAGCAATATATATTTGAGGACACATGACATTGCCTGCCACGCCATGAGGTTCAACATCACACTTGTAGCAGGTATTGCAACTATAAAGTAACGTTCAAAATTGAAATAGCTCATAGAATTTTGAAAGCTGCCTTCAATATTAAAGGTAAGTTGTAAAACTAGTGAGCTTCATTACCCAGCCATGACATCAACATTATAAATTTTTCTTCAAATTTTGCTAAGAACTTTCAATTTGAAGAGGTACTTGCTATTTGTCATCAAAATGACACCCAATGATTCTCATTCCTCAAAGTCACCAGTGTCTTTTATGACAATATAGAGGAACCATATTAAATTTAAACAAAATTGCTTGGAAATAAAAAATATACCTGATATTAACATCTCGGTCAGCCGCATTTTCTAGGGCTTTATAAACACCAAAACCTTCATGAGCACCAAACCTCTGCATTTCGTCTTTTGAGTACCCATAATCTCCCGAGCGAGGATCATCAGGATGCGCTATTAATTGCCAGTACTGAGCAATTATGTCCAGTCTCCAGGAAGAATTTCCAGCCAACCACCGGAAAACATCCCCTGATCACCTCAAATTTGAACCAAAATAATAATTCATGATAACTGCTTTAGTTAGTTGACTGAAATGAAAAATATCACAAACTTTTCATTTGTGTCCTATGTCATTTGCTCTTTTGGTTTCCAACAAATAAAAACTCAACTTAACCAAGCCAAATGAGTGTAATGGAGGATTGGAGGCTTTCCTAAGTAGTAATAAATAAACTGATAATCATTTTTTTTTTGTCGCTTTCCTTCTACATTTTCTAGGCAACCAAACAAGGGGAAATGAGAAAACTGAGGAATTGAAGTTCACAATAGCAGGTTTAATTAGTCAAATCCAATGAAGGAAGATGACAACAACCCCTATTTGGTTGTTGAGAAAACTGAGGAAGAGAAAACAAAATAAAACTTCAAATTCCATTCTTTATGTTGTTCTGGTTTTACTAAAAAATGAAAAGCTCGCCCCAACAAACCATTTAGTTGTATTAGAACAATAAAGACTATAAGATTCAAAACTTCAAATTTTTTTTTTTCTTTTTTTTCGTTTTCCTATATTTTCTCACCAACCAGACAGAGCCAAGCCAAAGAAACAAGTTCATAACACCTGCTTAATCAGTCAAATTCAAAGAAAAAAAAATCCGTATTAAAAACCTTCCGTTTGATTGCTGAGAACAACAGAGAAAAATGAATTTTGAACTTAACATTTTACAGTATTGTTTTCGTTTTACAATAAAGATTCAAAAAACCTTATTTGGTTGCTGAGGAAAACAAAACCAAACTTCAAATTCCATTCTTTAAGTTGTTCTGGTTTTACCAAAATCTGAAAAGCTCACCCCAACAAGCCATTTAGTTGTATCAGAAATATTAAGACTATAAGATTCAAAATTTCAATTTCTTTTCTTTTCTTTTCTTTCGTTTTCCTATATTTTCTCACCAATCAAACAGAGCCAAGCCGTGAACTGAAGAAACAAGCTCATAACACCTGCTTCAATCAGTCAAATTCAAAATTAAAAATAAAAAATAAAAAATAAAAACCTTCCGTTTGGTAGCTGAGAAAAACAGAGAAAAAAGAATTTTGAACTTTTAACATTTTACAAAATTGTTTTGCCAGAGGATCAATATTTAAACTCACAACCCAAGTAAACCAAAATGGTAGCATTAGAAGTATATGTACCTAATACACACAATAGAACCAGTATTACAAATTTCTTATCTTTTCCAACACTTCCTGAACAACCAAACAGTAAGAAAATTACCAGTAGAGAGGACGCCGGGAACGCGAGAGAGATGGGGCATATCGGTGGGAATTGATTGCACAAGCCATGCTTTGCATTTCTTATCATCATCATCATCAGGAGGAGACTGAGAGTGTACGTATGGTGGTAGAGAGAGAAGACTGATTATCAATACAAGAAGAAGAGAAATGGCGATTCTTCCGAATTTCATCTCTCTCTCACTCGGGATTTTGGGAATGAACGTTAGGTCCCATTCACATATATCGTTGAAGTTGAAGAACATATACTGCTGATGGGACCCACTAATTTATGACCTGGCTGATGGACTGGACGCTGGACAAGTCTATGGCTTCGTCTTACCATTATTTTACCATTTATTCTCAAAATAATAATATATAGTTTGAATATTTTGAGAAATTTATCTTTAAATTATATGTTTTTTTTATATATTATGTATATCAAAAATTACAATAATTCAGTTGTTGGTTTTTAAAAATACTTTCAAAAAAAAATTACTGTGTATTATTAATCAGAAATATTACAGTTTTTTATAGTGATATCTTTAAAAATTTAGCCATCGACTCACTTTAGCTTTTGACTTATATGACATATATAAAAAGAATATTTAATCCGACCGTCGATTTTTCAAAATATTCAATCCAGATTAGTATTTTATCTCATTTGTAGTAAAATAAATCATAAGGGAAACCTAGCCCAACTTTTTTTACAATTATAATAAAATTTTAATTTATTTTGAACATTTTAAATATTACAAATAATTTTCAAAATTCTCGAATTAGTTAAATTCAAGCTATTTTATTCTCAATTTGTTTCACAAATTATTTAACAAACTTTTCCCAATTTATAATTAAATAACCCTTGAATATTATTCTTTTACTTACTAATTCTCGGATCCTAAATTTGATAAAATGATGGCATACTAGCTCTCTTAAAATAAGAAGAAAAGAAAAAAACCATAATTATTCGGTCAAGGGGTTCTTTTTTCCCATTTTACCAAGTAATAAAAATTTATCCTCACTTCTAATCCTGCCTATTATTAATAACTAGGTATATTTATATATATATATGAATCCTAAATCTCTTTTCTAAAAATGAGGATACATGCAACTAAATTAATATATCATTACTGTATCAAGTAATTTGTTAACATCAATTATTACACCAATTGATGTGACAAAATCATATTTTTATTTTCAAACCATACAAATATACTCTTATCCTAGAGGCCTCTATAATACTAACGAACGAGTAATGCTAATGCTATGCTACTTTTCGTGTATTCGAAGTTGAGAGCTTTTCTTAAAAAGTGAGGATACATGCTATTATAATTAAAGACGACCTAGCATAATTTTGTTAATATCGTGTCAATTGAGGACAAAATAAGAAGAGCAAAGAAGAATGACATTTAAGATTTGATAAAGCCTTCAAATCTCAAATTCTAAATTTGGGGATGATTTGTGGGTATGTTCTCAACAATGAATTGTAGCAGCCAGAACACGATGTTCATTTTGCGGGGTTGGGAGTGGGGTTAGGGTTAGGGTTGTAAGATGGACCATCTGGAAGATTTATTTACTCTTTTTCCTAAATTTTTTTAATATTAACAAATGGATATCAATGCACTTTTATATACTCGTACCAAAATCTCTCCCTTGAAAATGGGAATAGGTACATGCCATAAGAGCTCGATTGCTTTACCTTTTCTTAAAATCATTTTTTAAAGTAAAAAATTCCACTTAATTTAAGAAATAAGGTGATAATCACTTTTAGATCACTCGAAGGGTAATAGGTTGGATGGCCAAATTTTTATACTATAAATGATTGTGGCAAAAGCTAAGGGCTAGCTCCCAACTTCTACCACAATCACTTCTTTTTTCTTTTTATTTTTCACCAATCAATGAGGTGTCGGAGCTGTTAGAGCTCGACTAATCCCCGTTCCCAATGTGGAGGCCACCGTACGTCCCATGGATTCGTATAACGCCCAGGTTAGTCGGAGTTGGTGGCTGATCAAAAGAGTTTGGTTGGTTTTGAATTCGGGATGTCTGGGTTTACATGCAGCTTATCCCTTTATTATCAAACTACAATCACTTTGATCTAATATGGAAATTTTGATATATAAAGACATAGTTTGAACATAATTTTAAGAGAGATATGTGAAGAAATAATTCTCCAAAAGATATTTTACAAAAAACTAATGCAAATAAGTCAAACTCAATCACAGTAAAATAAGGAGGATGCCGTCACGTACGATAATCTTTCTCTAATAGATCCTAAAGATTGGATTAACAATAGATGAGATGTTGGTCAATTCCATGTGTACGTATGATTTAAGTAAAAGAAGAGTGAGAGAGAAGTAAAGAAGCTTCCAAGTACCAGTATATATAAAAATACTCCATAACGTGGTTCAACTTCAGAGAGCCAGTAACATGTTTTATTTTGCTTTCTCTTTGTCATCATGTGCCAGCTAACTGCATGTGCAGATTTAATTTATTCTTTGATTTAATTAGTTAAGAGGGGCAACAAGGACAAGTACTAGTTGAGCCCAACACAAAGTTTCCCATTTATGCATGAAATTTGCTAAACTTGGGGCATGATATCCCTACCCACCAAAAGGTTTGGTTGGCTTGATGTTATAATTCAAGCAAGGCCAACTTTAATTAGGTCTCATACATATACAATGCATACATGTAAATATGATCAAACGCAGGCCGTCCTGATCTAGTCAACATATGCTTATATAAATTATGCAAGTAAGAAGCCCATAAATAATTATAGAATATATCTTGAAAAAATGACCGTTGGATTAGATATTGTACTTATGGATGTCATGTATGCCAAAAATCACGGTAATCTGGTCAATGTCAGAATTTCAAAATATAGTTATGAAAAACTGTAACCGCTTAAATTGTCGCATTTTTTTTTTTCAGTGACATTTCCAAAAAACTGACTGTTGGATCACTATAATTTTTGGCATACATGACATGCATGCAATATAAGTACAATATCTAATAATCCAAATGTCAGTTTTTCAAAATATGCATCACACAATTATCGATAAGCTTTATGCTGATATAAGCTTATATAAGCATATATTGCGTATCCACATATGAATAAAGCCTCGCTGGTTAATATAACAAAGGAAAATTATCCAAAAGTTTTTATTTTAGAGCTTTATACTATAAGGCCCACTTTTATAAACTTTTTATATTCCTAGGTCCAATGATCTTTTTAAGTGAGTATATTAACCCTTTTTATACTACTGGAGACCTATGAGTATATAAACCTTTTAACAATTATGGAGTAAACTCAACTTAAATTCTTTAGAAAAACATACCAAAATATGGAAGACAAGAAATAGAGGAGGTTTGAAGGCCTAGAAAAATTACAAGATATCATTAAAATTTTATGATTTTAATTTTTCTAATATTTATGTTAATTTATTTTATTATTTCTATTTACAGTCTATATTTTGAGATGTTCATATCGAATCACTGTGTTTTTTGGCATTCGTGACATCCATAACAAAAATATCTAATCCAACGCTTAGTTTTTAAAAATACACATCCCACAATTAATTGAAGACTTCATGTTGATTTTCATGAAAGTCAGCATATGATAGGATGGAAACTGTATATATATTATCTTTATTATTATAGGGACATATTCCCTTACACCCTAATTTGACACCTATGTTTACACTTCGTTTTCAAATACCATTGTAAATAGAAAATTTTGAGAAACCGACCGTTAGATTAGATACTTATTTTATGTTTGTCATGTATGAAAAATATCGGAGTGATTCAACGGTTAGTTTTTTAAAAATATCATTTTGAAGAACTATTATTTTTTTTATTAATTAAAAACATAACAATTTTTTATAGTGACATTTCTTAAAATCTAACCGTTGGATCACTATGATTTTTGGTATACATGATATGCATAAGAAAGGTATTGAATCCAACGGTCGGTTCGTCAAAATATCTATCATAGATAGTGTTTTGAAAACGAGGTGTAAACATAGGAGTCAAAATAGGGTGTAAGGGGAACTTGACCCATTATTATAATAATATAAACTAAATTCTCAAAAATTCCAAACAAGTACAACATACCAGTGTATAAATTAACAAACATGCATGTATGTATACAATGATATGTATCAATTTTCATTATGTAACATTGTGTACCAAAATGAATATCTCCCATAGCAAAGAAATGAGGACACCCTCATGATAGCATTGTTCTAATATATACCCTAAATTTTGGATTAACATTAGATGACATCTCCATGTGCCCATATCATATAAGCAAAAGAAAGGTGAAAAGGAAGCAAAGAAACTTCCAAGTGCCAGCATAAAATACCCCAAAATGTGGATCAACTTCAATGCCACTAATTTGTATTTTTTTTGCTTGTATTACTCATGTGTTTTTCCTTTCCCTAGGAATTGTTTGGCAAACCTAAAAATCTGGCCAACTGATGATACGTCTGCCTGATTTTTATTCAGTACTGTTTGGTAAGTGCATTTTTTCTATAAATCAGTTCAATCATGTTTAGAAAATAAGGCATAAACACAGTTTTTTTCAAACCAGCTGGAAACTAGTTTACATAAAAATTATATAGCAGAAAGAGATCAGAACTGGCCAGAACCAGTTTTCAAAGTTTCCAGACAGCCCATACCAACAATTCGCGACTAATCCTATATGATTTGGCAAAAATAAATGATATTCTTATTTTTACTTAGTTTGGCTTAGTTTTTTAAAATACACATCCCACAATTAATTGAAGACTTCATGTTGATTTTCACGAAAGTCAGCATATGTGCATAGGATAGAAACTGTATATATATTATCTTTATTATTATAATAATATAATCTAAATTCTCAAAAATTCCAAACAAGTACAACATACCTGTGTATAAATTAACAAACATGCACGTATATATACAATGATTTGTATCAATTTTCATTATGTAGCATTAATTGTGAACCAAAATGAAGATCTCCCATAGCAAAGAAATTAGGACACCCTCATGACAGCACTGTTCTAATATATACCCTAAAGTTTGGATTAACATTAGATGACATCGTGGTGAATTCCATGTGCCCATATCATATAAGCAAAAGAAGGGTGAAAAGGAAGCAAAGAAACTTCCAAGTGCCAGCATAAAATACCCCAAAATGTGGATCAACTTCAATGCCACTAATTTGTATTTTTTTGCTTGTATTACTCATGTGTTTTTCCTTTCCTAGGAACTGTTTGGCAAATTTAAAAACCTGGCCAACTGATGATACGTCTGCCTAGTTTTTATTCAGTACTGTTTGGTAAGTGCATTTTTTCTGTAAATCAGTTCAATCATGTTTAGAAAATAAGGCATAAGCACAATTTTTTTTCAAACCAGCTGGAAGCTGATTTACATAAAAATCATATAGCAGAAAGAGATCAGAACTGGCCAGAACCAGTTTTCAAAGTTTCGAGACAGCCCATACTAACAATTAGCGACTAATCCTATATGATTTGGCAAAAATAAATGATATTCTTATTTTTACTTTTAAAAAAAAATACCAAAAATGTTTGAAATAGAAAGAAGAAAAAAAACAACTATTAGTAAAAACTAAAAAGCAGACCAAAACCATGTTAGTGGAGTCACAACAGGCCACTCCTACAAGCTAGGGACCTTCCTGCACAGTAGTAGGGGGGGTACTTTGAAACTGTGCACCAGTTTAACTTGTTAACATAAACAAGCTAGGGATATCATTTGACAACGACCTACATCGATCTAGTGTGTTGTCCACAGGTCCTTGTTCCAACTTCTTGAAGAATGATGGGAACAAGGAATTGTCTAGCCCAAATATTGGGAAAAATGGCTCTATTCAGACATATCTTTTAAATTATTGATGTGGTAAATAGGATATATCTTCTATACGAAGGAATAAGTTGTGGTTCATTTGGTCAATCAGAAGTCTCTCCAATTAATTAAATTCACAAGTTCTAGAGTTCAGCTAGCATGAGCCTGTCATTGCTTCATTGCTCGTTTTTGCAATGGCAGATTACTCATTCTTCAAAACACACAAACATACATGTGTGGTAAACCTGAATTTAACTAGTTTTTATTTCAATACTGTTTGGTAAGTCAAAAACTGGATTAGATTAGATCCAATGTCATACTGTTATATGGATTTTAAAACCTGCATGAATCTTTCTGAAGGGCAGTAACAAGGTCATGATATTAAAAAGAAGAAATTTAAAACAAAACAAAGCCAACTCCGTTGAGGCAGCAAAACGAAGTCCATAAAGAGTCGAGGAACAAAGAACTTGAAACACTAACCGGTCAAAATGGAAGTGAGAATCAAGTGGGCGAAAGGGCAATCTTTCTAATGAACTAACTGGAATTGATATATATCTATATATATATATATATACACACACACACACATACAGGTGCTATGGTCAGGTGCACTCCTGTAGAACTACTTGCATTGTAAATTTTGGAAAACTGAGTGATGGATTAAATACCCTTATAATGTATGTCATGAAATCACAGTGATCCAACAGTTGGTTTCTGAAAAAACTAACTGTTAAAAAATGATAACATTTTAAAGAACAAAAAAATCATAGTTTTTCAAAGTTATATTTTTCAAAAACCAATCTTGGATCACTCTGATTTTTGGTAGACATAACATACATGATAGTAGTATCTAATCCAACAATCAGTTTTTCAAAATTTTCATCGCAAGTGGCTCTACAAAAGAGCACCTGATGCTTCTTATTAGTTATATATATATATATATATATATATATATATATAATGGCGATCAGTTGCAGTCCGGACTGCAAGGCCATTTGGCCGTGTTCCGGTGGTCAATTCCAAACTACGACCGTTGGATATGATGCTCACTCCCTGCATGCCACGCCTGCAAAATATCATGCCGATCCGACGGTTGGAACTTTGTAAAACTAGCCTTAAAAACAAATGGAATTTATATATAGTCTTTAGTAATTTCAGTCTGCTTAAAACTGATTTTACAAAATTCCAACCGTCGTATCGACACGATTTTTTGCAGGCGTGGCATGCAGGGAGTGAACATCATATCCAACGGTCGAAACTTTGAACTGACCACCGGATTATGGCCAAATGACTGTGCAGTCCACTTGCAGTCTGAACTGCAACTGTTCGCCATTCATGTGCATGTGTGTGTGTATATATATATATATATACAATCATTCTATTATAAAGTCGACCTTGCATATGCAAGGTCGGCTCCATATCTCCAATTTTAGAAAACAGTTCGTAAAACTGACCGTTTGTTTAGATGCTCCCACACTGTATGTCATGCCTGCAAAAAATCAGTGATCTGACGGTTAAATTTTTGAAATAACTGACGTTAAAAAAAATTGTAATTTTTTGAAAAACAAATAAGTTGCATATTTTCACAATGACATATTTCAAAAACCAACTGTCGGATCACTGTGTGATTTTTTGCAAGCATGACATACAAAGTGGAAGCATCTAATCCAACGGTCAGTTTTACGAACTATCTTCTAAAATTAGAAATATGGAGCCGACCTTGCATAACCTTATGCAAAGTCGACCTTATAATAGAATGACTGTGTATATATATATATATATATAGAGAGAGAGAGAGAGAGAGAGAATAATACAATTGGAACAGACAGATACAATGAGAGAAAAGCCAGTCAAGAAATTGAATACATTTTTCTGCAGCTAAATCCCACTTCAGATTTACTTCATAGGTTAAAAGATAACCCCACATGGATCTGCTACAATAAAACCCTACCACTTTTTACACTTTCAACGGTCGGATCTTCACATTTTCAGTTCAGAAAAAAAACCCAAAAATACCTTCTTTTAGGAGATTGAATGCCTCCTGTGTCTTGAAGATGAACCACCATAGGACTTGGTCTCAGCAGGAACCATTGAAGTTGGACTCTGAGAACTCCCAGAAGTCTCTGAGCTCCTGTTCTCTCCATGCCCTTTAGCCCCAACCCATAACTTGTCAAATATTCTTCTTGATCGAGATGGCAATAACCGCACACCACTTCCTCTGTTTTTACTGTTCTTCTTATTCAATTTCCCATTTTTCCGAAACTCGTCATCTTTTATCTTCATTTGACTCATCTGTTTCTTGAGGTTTTTGAAGTTTTCCGGTGCTGTCTTCTCCCATTCTTCATCAGTGGTGGTTGTGGAATGTGAAGTGTCACGGGGGGCATTGTTAAGGGCCTGAGCACCAGCAGCCGCTCTAATCTGCTCAAAAAAGAGGACTTGGACTACAACTCGAAGCGGGAGTCGTTCATTCTGTGCTGCATGCATGGATGCATCCATAGTCAGTTTCTTGACATCCATCAGCCCACAAATCTTCTTCCTCTCAGATTTTGTCAAGCTTGGGTGCTCCTGAACAAAATAACATATCAGTGCTTGGTAAAGTAAATATGTATCGCATTCAAAAAGGTTGCACTTGTCATTTGCACATCCCTTCTAGTCTCCATCGATGAAAAGGTTGTGCCTGTTATTAATCCTCATTACTTCAATAAATTGTAAGTAAAATGTTGAGAACAATGCTGCATACAGTGTCAGGGCAGTGAATGTTAACCACAAACCAAACCCCTAGTCCCCTCCACCCCAACACACACATATAAGGTAAAAAAGGAGAAAAATAAAAATGAAGAAAAAAATCCAATTAAAAAAGTGTAAATATAAAGGGATGGGGCAAGGAAGAAAAGAAAATGGTGAAGTATAATAGATTTCTTTGATAGGCAGCAATCTAATTCAGGAGTGGTAGAGTCTAAAAAAAGGTACCAAAATAACACAAAGGTGGTTCAATCGTTCTATACATGAGTTTGCACTTGTAAACATGCTGAAGAACCAACCTAGTGTAATGCTCGGTAAGATACAATATTGTAGCATTCGCAATAAGGTGCAGTCTTGAAGCATATCAATAATTCAATATTATTGGTTAATACTATGCAAATAACAGTTGTGATGTTAATGCATTATTGTAGTATCATCAATGAGGTGGTGAGTATAATGTGGCAACTCTCATTGCAACAGGTATATCTGTCCTGTATGCTCAGGGTCTAAAAAATCTGGTAAAGCCTATTGAATTGCGATTTCCTATGCGGCATGCATTTTACATGCATCAGAAAGGCAGGTCTAGTAGAAATCAGCCATGAAAGTATCCTGAAAGAAGTACCCATATGTGCTTTAAGAGTTGATGTAATGGAAATTGTCAGGACAAACAAAATTGGCGTACACAGCATAAAAGCCTACCTTCAGGTAGATGTCAATGGCCCTGTACAATCCATCATGAATTGGTCTAGCTGATTCAGGAATTGACTGTGACAGGTCAATGAAACTGAAGGGGGCAAGATTTGGATCACGAGCAACTTCTGCAAGATACCCATCAATCAATTTACCAACATTCAACAAGGATCCATGCCCCAAAACAAAATCACCAGTCCCCTTCTCATTCTTCTCGACAGTATCCAAATCCCGGCTACACTTCTCATGCATTACAAACCGATTTACAATGCACTGAACCAACTCAACATCATAAGTAGTAGCTTGGGGAGGCCGTGCTGGGATCAATAAATCATTAACAGAAGCCTGATCTAACTTCAAACTGATCCTCTTCACCAAATCTTCCCTCGGTGAATCATCCGCTCCAACCAGAATGGCAACTTTCAATAGTTTCAGCAAGAAACTACATGAACAACCCACACCCTTATCAGATGGCAATAAGCAAATGATCGTTTCTAACAAAGATTTGTTCCTCCGTGTGTGAACATCAGAAACTAGAGCATCGACAGAATCTGGCAACCATCTGATTGCATAAGTCTTCAGTGCCTCCCCAATCACATTCCCATCCATTCTTCCTTTTGATTTCACAGCAATCATAACTCTCTTGTAGAGATCAATCTCCAGCTCGCATATATCTTCAACCCACCAATCCTTTGGAACAGATTCAATTTTTTCATGCAGCTTCATCCCATGCTCAATAATTTTATCCTGCACTGCTAATTTCCTGTTATAAGTGTAAGACCAACTGATGTTTGCGGGGTCCACAGAGGTTTTGGATGCAATGGAATCTATACATCTCCCAACTATCTTTAGATCTTCAGAACATGGTAGAAGAGATTTGGTGGTTTGGAGAACAATAATAGAATCTTTCCAGCTACGAAAGATACTGGAGTTGAGAAATACCTCAATTTTAAAAATTAGGTTTCCTCGATCAGCATCTTCAGTCATCTCAAGGTATTCAGCCGCACAACGAGCAGCCACAACATTGTAAGCGTTGAGAGTGACAATCATTCCATAGCAGAATTTGGCACAAATTTCAAAGGCTTTCGGCCCACCAGGAAAATCAACCATATGAATTTCTTCAGAATTCTCCTCATTGGCTTTCAGTACTAGTCTTTGCAAGCGATTGCTCTTGGACAACAGAGGGAACTGCAATTGCAGATTAAAGCAACATTGTAAACAGAAGCAGGCTAGCCAACTGGAAGAATAAAGCAATATATCTAGGTTTCAAGCTAGCTAGAAAATTTATTTCTTTGCTGACCATGCATTTAGCCATTTGGACCATTTGGTCTTGTAGAAGTCCCCTTTCTCTAGTTGTGCAAATAACAACATAGTAAAATACCAAACTTTCATCCCACTTAATTTATACTGCTTCTGGTCATCAAGCATGTAGAGTATTAAGTAATAAAAATATAAGAATAATCCTACTAGACCAAATCCGAGACCAAATTATGTGAACCATATGAAGTGGCAGCATGATAGAAGCCCTGTTTTCGTGCTTTTTTCTTCCTCTTTTTTTTTTTTTTTTTGGTCCCTTTCTCATTTTCCAAAATATAAAGGAAAGGGAACCTCAATCAAAATTTTACAAGTCACTACCATCACATCATATATACAGATACATATGGTGACCAAGGCTGAATAACTTCTGTAAGGTCCCATACTAAGTTTAACATGAAAATATTTTCAAAGAAAGTAGGGGGGGATGGGACACTGAGGGGACCGTTTACCTGGGCACAATAAATTGGCGTAACATCTGTCAAGGATATTTTTGGACAGCATATATATGTAGCATTGTCAGAGTGTACTTCAAACATACAGGATCACAAAATAGAGCTATAATTGGAAAATAATATGACCTGTTTTCGGTGTAATCAAACATTTCACTCTGCTTTGTATTTATAGTTAACAAAATTAAAAACTCTTCTAATGCTTGAGCACGTGTTCCTTTGTAGTAAAATCACTTTAAAAAAAGAATAATAATAATAACCAAGAGAAAAAAAAATATCTAAGGGCTTGTTTGGATGAGTCTCTCTTTTCACAATGTTGATTACAGATATTGTAGCTGAGGTGGAAAGAGATGGCTCCACCCACTTCAATCACACAACCCACTGATTCTGATTCCACAAGTTTAGCTTCTGTCTTGGAAATGTTTTATTGTCGCCTTTGGAAACTCAAGTTTGTGAAAAGCTCATCTGCACTTCCAAAAGGACTTTCAACCCATGTAATTGCCAAACATAATTTTTTTTTTTTTCTAAAATGACTTTTTGGAAAGTCCATCCCAAGAATGACTTTTTCAAAATGGACTTCCTGTTGTAGGAAGCTACACCAAACGGGCACTAAAATTGTGAAAAAGAGAAATTCATCCAAACATCACCAAACTTTTCAGCCAAAAAGTTCAGGCTGCTTCCACTATATTCCCATCCTGCACATAAATCAAATTCAGACTTCCCTGAGAAGAAATGGTATACAAGTTACCACAAAGATCTCAAGAACTTCACATAAGTTTAAATGTATTCAATCAGAACGTTAAAATGTGGCTGAATCAATATGAAGATAAGATGTCAAAAAAAAATTATCAATTGAGATCATACAGATTCGATATACTTTATGAAAGAGCATAACAAGGAAATTATACCTTGTGAAGGTAAAACTTTACTTCACCGACATTTATGATGACGTCTGTGGCCAGTTCAGACGACACAAACCTGCATGAGTAGACATGATGCTAAGAAAGATTAACATGGGTTGAAAACTACATACGTTAGAGAACAGAAGATAGCTATGTCAAGAATCATGCCACAGGAGAAGAAAATGCTAGAAAAATAGGAAGGGCGTGTTGTCTTCTAATGGACAAAACCTAATGCAATGTGTACAGCGAACTCATAACAGACTAATCTGCAGGGCCATGAGAGTTCGACTGGCTTTTCCATCAGCTTGAAATTTATAGCAACCACTTCAACTTTGTAATCATCTTTTGGCTTTTTATAACTGTTCTTTCTAATAAAAAAAAAATGACCCCATTGGCAATTGCACAGCAAACAAACATGAGAGGGTTTTTTTCTTTTTCCTTTTTTTTTTTTTACTGGATTAGTATGATAATATCCATATACCTACCTATGATGAAACAAGCATGAAGAGGACAAAAAATTGTGATCCAGACACGTGAAGACACTCATCAACATCATTTCAGCACACAACCTACTACGTATCAGACAATAGAAACATGCAAATAATCCCACAAATCCTAAAATATATATAGCATTTAATCCCACAAAAGTTTTGCACCTGACCGGGAGCATCTACACCTTTACCATAATCTAGAACAGTATGGATGAATTTAAAGTGATCTATATGCTCGAACAATTCAGCCAGATTTTTGATCGATGCATCTCAACACCTGATGCCAACACATGCACTCTGCAGTCCCGTGTATGGCCCCATGGTTAGGCCATCACAAATACAATAGTGACTAATTGACCATCTTCTATAATCTACAGTAATGCAACAGAAAACCACATTTGCCAACATAAAAGTTCCACATCTCCAAAGCCCTGAGAACCAAGGCGTCCCGCGCAATGATGCAAAAGAACAAGCCAAACACATAATACATAAGGTGTTTCTAAAAGTTTCTAGTAACAAATGTGTCGCGTGTCAACTCGATTCAATAGGTTCAGCTTGTGCTCACAGAATGTCCATCACCTTTGCCTGAATGAAAAAATCATTCAGTGTAGAGAATAGGCAATAGTGGAGAATCACAATTGTTTTTAAAGGCCAATACCTAAATCAATCTGAAGAAAAATCAAAGACACAAACTATTAAACATGCAACAAGATTTACAGCATATTGCTATGTAAATATTTCAATCCCAAGTAAATGAGGTACTCTAAAAGCTTAATTTTCAGGATACAAAACACTAGTGGGAGGACTGGAGGAGTGAACAGGGCAGTAGTAACAAAACTCACTTTGGCGGCACAAAAACTGAGGTTGAGCCCCTTGTGATGCAAAATATAAAAAAAAATTATGAGCAAAACATTGCAATACAGCCCCCACTGGTTATACAACTTAATGTGGCATGGGATCTGGGATTCCTATAGTCCTCAGTTTACAATGCTGAGAGAGCGCTCCAATAGTCCAAAACCTCTGCTGTCATGTATAATCCCATTGCACAAGAAATATTTAGATTTCTCATAGCCCCCTCATGCCCAGCAGATCTCTAAAAGTATAATTCACTCATTGTGAAACATCTCCACGATGCATCACCACACAAAACAAGGTAATTTGTACGAACATCACATCTGCTTCAATCAATGCACAAACCAACACCAAAGTGCTCTGTTTCAACAAATGATCTATGATGCAACTAAAAATAGAGCACATGCAATAGGAGATGACCCAACAATAAATGGTTCCACCTAAGAGACATATAATGAGAACATCCAACTCATCCAGGTAATTAAAACTTATGATTTTTTTTCCTTTTTCTGAACAGCTTGACATGCGTAATGTGATAAATCCAAGTATGGGCAGAGAGAATAATGGGTTATAATTTACGGGAAGAAATTGACCACCTCTTGAAGGGACTCAACAACCCCCAACAAGCAACCCCTAACCCCCTTTGAAAAATAAAAAAATAAAATAAAATTCCTGCCGTTGATGATGCAGTTACAGAAAATTTTGCGAGCGCGAATACGTTATACAAACTCTTACAAATTCTTCCAGTACAGCTAACCACCTACAATCTAACAGGTAAACTAACTGTTTACTAAATTCTCTTGCTGTCCTGCTCAAAGACATGAGACATGGTACATCTATAATCCCATGGATGCCCAACGTATAAAAATTGTAGTTACAAAAGCGACTATTCATCATAGAAATTATAGCACCATAAAAACTGTATAGCTCCAAAGACTGATGAGGTACAGCTACTGACCCAAGAGAACAATCCTAATGCGTAACACAAGGTATTTTCCCACAACTTGAAGTAACAAATGTGCCATATGCCAAAATGGATGGAACGGGTTCACATTATGTATACATTAATGCATAGAATGACAAGATCCATCGCTTGGAAGGTGAAAATCATTAGCAAACACAACAGTGGGAAATCGCAAACCTTAATCTATCAAGAAAGTGGAATATCGATCCAAACATGGAACAATTACAATGGTCAAGTCTCAAAACATGCAACAATATTAGAGTGCAAACAAAGGTCATAATTTTGGCTGCTCGGTCTGTCAACAAGTGGGGTACTTTAAAAACTTCATTCTTAAGAGATGAGATGCTAGGGGGTATACTCTTACACATCAAATATTTTAAAGTACCCCACTGGTGCGAATTCAAAATTAAAACCAAATCAGTCGTGCAAATGCAAACCATATTTGACTAAACAATACAAAATGGCACAGGATGCAAGAACACCTCAGATTTGCTGTACAACCAACTTAAATCTCATCCCATTGGGCCAGCCATCTAGTTGTGTCATAAATTTCTGTACTTGCTTTTACCCCGTTGCAGAATTCTACTTGCGTGATTCACCCAATTTTTTTAACCTTCCTACCAAATGGACCTGAAGAGAGGGTAACTTGCATCGCATGCTTTCACCAATAAGCCAACCAACCACCAATTTTTACCTCTGTTGCAGCCTAACAATACTATGCGGCGAAACACTTGGGTTAATCAACAACATTAGGTGAATCAACACCTCAGATTCGCCCAACAACATCAGATGCAACCCGAGTACTTTCATGTACTTAAATGACCAACTCCACCAGGTGAAATTAAAACCGTCTACCGCACTAGCTCAATTTTTCCAAAGCATTTTGAAACATAATACGATCAATTCCAAAGTGAATGAATGATCACTCAATTAGCTTTCATTTGGAGACAGGAGATCTTAATGGGTAGATGGAAAGAACGTTACACTTTACAGGAAGAATTTAGTTACTGTGAACTTGTGAAGATTAAATACCTCTACTGTCCTCTCTGACATATACTACATTTGGACCACCAACCCATCAAAATCAGGACTGTTGAATAGTTGGACCACCTTTTATATGCTCTCAGATACCCCCCTTCTTTTTCAAAAGAAAAATACACAAATAAACAAAATATTCAGATAAAAGCAAAATTAAAAATGAGATACCGACGTGGGTAATCTTTCATTTTTCAACCTGTTCAAGTTTTGCGCCTACACCTAACAGTACTTCACCATCTAATTACGACTACATAATCTTTCTAGGCATCCCCCCAACCCCCCAAAAACAAAATAATAATAATAATAATAATAATAATAATAACATTATTTAACTATGAATTGCATTTGTGGAAGTAACACACACAAATATGCAGTTTTTAATAATAAAAGCATTCAACCTCAAACAGATGCTTAAATCCATATCACTAGAATAGAGTAAAAATGAAAGATCTAAAACAAACATAAGAACATAGGTGTGAGGCACAAAGAAGAAAATAACAGAGAAACAGAAAGAAAGATTGTGTTTTGGTTTTATGGCAAAAGAAAAAAAGAAACTGAAAACCTTCTCACCTGATAGAATTGCCATCCGCTTGAAACGCATCAGGCTTCGAACCCAGCTTCATAAACTTCATTTTTCCCCCAAAATCACTACAAAATAATCAGAACCGCAGAAAAACCTTCACAGAGTCGCACAAAATCACACTACCAGTTTCTCTGAATCTATGCGCAGGCCTTCAAACCCACCAAACCAGATGTGCCCACAACAACTCTCTCTCTCTTAAATGGCGGATTTTGCAACTCTCTCTCTCTCCAAAATTCACCGAAAAGAACTACTAAACCACCTGAGAAACCCCAGAAATGACGGTTTCCGAGAGACTCTCTCTCTAAATTTCACCAAACAGAGAAAGCAAGGAGAAACAAACCCACCTGAGAATGGAGGCTTCTGGGACTCACTCTAGATTTCATCCAAGCGGAGAAACATATCCCACCTGACCAAACCCAAAACGCAAACCTCAGAAGCGGCGGTCCCTAGCACTTTCTCTTTCTCCCTAAAACCAGCTACTGCCACGCCATAAACATTGGACTGAGACAGCCTTTGCCTCATACCACCACCTCAATTCTCGAGCCTTCCCCATTGATTTCAAGCCTTTATGATGACATTGATGATGCTATTATTATAATTATAATAATACACACATATACGCCAAATCCTAGAGAGAGAAAAGAACAAAAGAAACTAAGAAATTCCAGTTATGCCGAGCTTATATATATTAAAGAGAGAAAGTTCAGACTTCAGATTTTGTCCCTTAAAGACTGCTTTAAATCTCAAACCATCACCATTAATTTCAAGCCTCGTGTAAACACCAAATTCCAGAGAGACAACAAAACAACAGAGTTTAAAAAGGGAGCGCGCTGGAAGGAACTTCAATTAAGCTGATGCGATTATATATATACATATATACACACACTATATACACGAATAACTATAGAGAGAGGGAGAGAAAAACTTCAATTTTCTCTCTCTAAACCCGTCTTTAACCCTCGCCGCCTTTGCTTTAAATCATCCTGATCCGCGAAGATCTCCTCGGGGATGCAAATCTCGAGATCTTTTGGTCCGCTCTTTCTTTCTCTCTCTAAATACTCCCAATACTTTCTCTCTCTATACGTGATGAATGATGACCGGTGCTCCTCACTGCTGTGGTTGCCTCTCTGTATCTCTCCTCTGAAATTTTGCAGGAAAAAAGGAAATGTAGAGAGAGAAAGAGAGCGCGAGCGTAGAGAGAGAGAGTGTGTGTGTAAGAGTGTGTATAGGGAGTAGGGGACTGTATTACAGAGTGGCTCAGAGACTTTAAAAGGAGCTTTTATGCCGTTAAAGCACGCCACCCTTTTATGGACCGTTTTGCCCTCGTTGATTCTCTTTTATTCTTCCTTTTGTCCGTTCCAGGTATAGGAGTAGTGGTGATCATCTCCACGCGCGATTTGAACGCGTGGAATCACATCCGGGTTGCCATGTGTGTTGGTGGGTTTTTGGTTGTTTCACCCGTTTGACGCGTGGCTTTGGTTTTTTTCTTTTTGACTTCTGACGAGAGTTTGCAAGGTAGAAAAGGGTGTGCTCCTGTAACAGTGAGGTGATGAAATTTTTAAGAAGGTCAATTGTTAGAAGACATGTGTGCCAATAATAAAATATGAGTTTTGCCTCAATAATTCTTTTTTTCCTGTTAAAAAATAAGATTCTGAATTCAATGCTTCATAAATAAGGTTCTTGATCCATTTATTGCTTTCCTCATATTAACAACTAACCACTAGCCCTAACCTTATATTTGGATTTGACGTTTCAATAGTTCTTTTCTTTCCGTTAAGAGAAAAGATTTTGGATTCAATGCTTCTTCTCTTTCCGTTAAGAGATAAAATTTTGGATTCAATGCTTCATAGATAAGGTTTTTGATCCATTAATTGCTTTCCTCCTGTTAACATCTAACCACTAATCCTATATATATTCGTAAATTAAATGAGTTAAATTCAAATTTAAAATTTATTATTTTTTTATTTATAATTGAAGTCAATCATTTACAACCTTTTTGACTTGTGATTCTCCCTCTTAATTTTTTTTTTTTTTTTTTTCTGAAACCTACACTAAGGACCCGTTTGTAATTTTCTTTTTAAATTACTTTTGAAATTTAAAATCATTTTCTGAATTTAAAATTCTACTTGACCTAAGAGCCGGAATGATGACTACTTTTAAATAACATGAAATGTGATAAGATGAATAATAAAATTTTCATACTGAAAGTGATTACGGCAAAACTTATGAAACACAAAATTTTACAAACTTTTGTCGCAATCACATCTGATTTGAAATTTTTAACATGTAAAAATATAATTTGAACATAATTTTAAAAAGACGCGTGAATAAATAGATTTAAAAAATAATTAACACCAACAGTCTATAAATTTACTACTTAAGATGAATTCTCGTGGCAAATTAAATAATGAGCTCTATAAAAAGTGACAGCCTATAAAAGCGCATTTTCTCCCTAAATGATAGAACAAAAGCCAATTGTACAACCTATTTTAGGGGAGAGGGGAGAAAATGCCCTAATCATTACTATCCGTAATTCCACAACCTACCATTAAATTTTAAAAATAAAAATTCCACCCATTTAGCTCCAATTCCAATTGGATTGTAAGTTTTTATGAATAAGGAACTATATAACTATGTGTTGAGTTTAATTCTAGCTATCTTACGACAAAAATAAATAAATAAAATAATTATTTTTGGTATTAAAAAATATGATAAAACATGATACACTTTCTTATGATTGAACTTGAAATCTCTCATTTAAAAGTGAGAATATATGTCACTAAGGCAATATGCGCGCTATTGGCTACTCCTTTAGAACAATAAGGCAATTTTTCAAACTGGTTATTGATGATATCTAATAATAGAAGGAAATTGGGTGAGTGTTATGATAAGGCTTTGGGAAAAAAAATAAGGGTCTTATGTTGAAAAATCTGTAATCGTAGAAATGTAATGGTGTTCAAAGGTATTAATGCTATTATGAGGCCCACCTTACGCAAGGTTGCGTAAGGTCGCCTTCTTATGGCCAATTTTATATGACAGTTCGTAAAACTGACCGTTGGATTAGATGTTCATCTTCTGTATGTTATGCCTGCAAAAAATCACAGTGATCCGACGGTTGGTTTTTGAAAAAAGTCGTTGTGAAAATATGCAATTTATTTGTTCTTCAAAATATCACCATTTTTTGCACGTAGATTTTTTCAAAAACCAACCGTCGGATCACTGTAATTTTTTGCACGCATGACATACAGAAGATGAGCATCTAATTCAACGGTCAGTTTTACGAACAATCATATAAAATTGGTCATATGGAGGAGACCTTATGCAACCTTTCATAAGGAGGGCCTCATAATAGCATTTATATATATATATATATATATATATATATATATATATATATATATATATATATATATATATATATTACTTCTCCCAAATAAACTTCCAAGTAACTAACTTTTCATAAAAGACTATTTTGAAGAATTTATCAAACACATAAATTTTTTTTTTTCTCAAAATTACTTTTGAGGCTAGAAAGATCATTTGGAGCCTCCCAAAAACTATGCCAAATGCCACCTTAGTGTACATAGGTAGAGAGAGTTTGAGCATTTGATTCGATAGAAATTATCGAATGTGCAGTCATACAAGCTTAACTTGAATGATTCAGCTCATTGAAATGGTGGACGCACAATTACGAGTTTTAACATTAGGGATTATTGGACACCCAAATTATTGATATCATTAATAATAGGTTAGGGAATTAACTTTGCCCTAAATCACACAAATAAAAAATTTAACATAATTTTATATAATCAGTTGGACCAGCTAATAATCTCATCTAAATATTTACATATTTATAGTTTGTAATTTTTATTCTTCATTACTAGGAGAGAAAAATCATATGAAAAAGGACAAGTATAAAAGCTCCCATTCTTGGCTAGAATCATTTTCGAGCCCAACCCAAATCAGGTAGTTCAACCAGCCATCGACCGTACGGATGGATCCAAGCCATCCTAATCTGGTTGGTAGGGATGCGATAGATCCGGATCCATCTTTTTTATTATTTAAATAAATAAGGCAAGTCAACAAGAACACATTCTTTTTTAACCCATGCTGATTTGTTTGTTGGGAGCCACTTTTACATATATATATATATATATATATATATATATATATAAAAACAGTTATGTCTTATCATAATGATACTTTTACTGAAAAAATTATTTTTAAAAAATTGACTATTGGATTACATAATTTTTATATGTATATTATGTATGTTAAAAATTACAATGATCCAACGGTTGGTTCTTAAACATTTAAACAATTTTGACAGCATCTAACGGTAAATACTGTCAAAGCATTTCACGAACAGTATTTTGAAAATCGATTATTGGATTACTGTGATTTTTGGCATACATGATATTCATAAGAAGATTATTTAATCCAACGGTCAATTTTTCAAAATATCATTCTTATGGCTTCCAAAAGGGACGTCCTTACAATAACGAGCGTAACGACATCATGACAAGATCGCTTCTTATGGCTTCCAAAAGGGACGTTCTCACAATAACGAGCGTAACGACATCATGAGAAGATTGCTTCTTTATATATATATATATATATATAAAGAAAAATGTTATAGTCAGGGGTACCCGATTTTAACTAAAGTCAGCAAAGAATACAAGCCTTGGATTGAAATCTTGATATGAATCATCTATTAAATGAATGAGAATCCAATAACTTGTGTTCTTAATTTGCTCACTTTAGTTAAAGTCAGGTGCCCCTAACTAGAACACTTCTACACACACACACACACACACACACACAAGTGCTGTTATCAGGTGCACCTGATGCATCTTTTATCAGGTGTCATCTTCTAGAACCACTTGTTGAGTATATTTTTGAAAACTGACCGTTGGATTTGATACTCCTTTCATTTATATCATGCCTGTCAAAAATCACAGTGGTCTAACGATTGGATTCTGAAAAAATGTGATTTTAAAAAATTATGGCTTTTTTGTTCTTTGAAATGTCACCCTTTTTTCACAGTTGGTTTTTTCATAAACCAATCGTTGGATTACTGTGATTTTTGACAGGCATGATATACATGAAATGAGCATCAAATCTAACGGTCGGTTTTCAAAAATATGCTCAATAAGTGACTCTAGAAGGGACAACAGATGCATCAGGTAATAGCACTTATTTATATATATATATATAAAGTTCTCAAATCACGTGAATTCAACATCGGTAATGAGTGCATTTATATATGCTTTTATCACTATCATTGTTCTTCTTAAGGTTGGAATCTAAAGTAGTACTGTATTTGGATGAAACTTACTAATGTGTGTTTTGACCTATTTTCATCAGTAAAAAATCACCATAATATGTTAAAGAACATTGTTACAAAAATCGATCAAAACTCCAATTGATTTGTTTTATATTATACTAAATGATGTCACAGTTATGTACCATCAGATATCATATTTCAGGTATCATATAAAAACTATTTACATGTGATATCTGCACAATATGTGGAGATTGCAAACATGGAATGCTGCATCAACTATTATAGGTATAATAACTGATTAATGTGATAATTAACGTGACATGTAATGATATTCGGTATGAAAGAGACTATTAAAATTTGAAAGAATTTAATATTTTCTTAAACAAAAAGACACTAAGATAATGGTGCAAGACCTATTAGGTGATTGTACATGTATGCCTCAAGAAACTCATGAATATGTTTAGTTGAATTAGGAAGCTTTCCTTTCCATTTACAGAAACTCAATGATTCTATGACGGCTAAAGTTATCATGGCACAATGGAAAATGCATCAACAAGTGTGGGGCTGGGTTTCCATTTTTTCTTTTTTCTTTTCTTCTTTTTTTTTTTTTTTTCTTCTTTTTTCTTTTTTCTTTTTTATATATCCTTACCTCGAATCCATCCTAATACAAGCAAATGAGTATTAATAGTTTAATACATTCTATATACTTTAGCTTGAAATCTTTCTCCTAAAATAAGAGTAACGTATCATCGATTCAAATTTTATTCTTAATGTTGCCAAAATTTCTAATTTTATCATCAATGCATTGTTTTTTGTTACACATTTTTAGATTTTATTCCATGGTTTATCAACCAACTCCCAAATTTAAAATTATTTCAATCTTGAATAATTTTTAAATCCCATATTTTCACTTCGGTTCATAGTTTTGGTTTTGTACCTCAACAAGATTTTTTGAGAATGGAAAAATTTTCAAAAAGTCCCCAAGTTTGGAGCTCTATACCACGAAATCTAATTTTATACCATGAGATCCTTCATATTTTCAATTCTTTTGTTTATTTATTATGTTAAAAAGGTTATTGAACTTAGTGGTATAAAATGCTCGTGTGGGGGACTTGGTTTTTTGTTGGGTTTAGTTATGTTTGTCCAGTTTCCAACACAATATATTCATCATGTTTTTAGATATAACGTATCATCACATGATAACATGAAGTAGAAGCACAAAGAGGGGACTAGTTGGAGCCAAACAACCCCCAAAAAAAAAATAGATAAATAAATAAAAGAAAAATTGGCGCGAGATCCTATTTTGGAGAATTTTCTTACATGAAGTCCAATTGATTTTTCTTTCTTGCCAAAACTCCTTATGGTATTTATTAGACAGAACTGCCCTCTAACTAAAAAGTCTTATGTATCTTATATCCTCAATCTCCTCTTTCTCTATCTTATCTCTCCTCTTTCTCTATCTTATCTCTTTGTCTCTCCTTTTTATCATTTATTTTATTCGAGAAAACATCTCTTACGAATGTTCCTCATCTTTCCTCTCATTTCTTTCTTTCTTCCTCCACCAATAGTGCAGTAAAATTATGCATTTACACTGCAATGAAATTATTCTACTTACATTTGAAAATTATACTAACCCATGAAATTCACTTCTAAAAAAATTTCACATTGATATATTGTCAATAGAATAACCAAAACTACATCAAAAATTGAAAAATACAGACAAATCAAGAGTTTCACTGCATTGTAAAGCAGTAAAATTCTTGGAAAACGAGTGTGAGTACATCTAAATTATTCAACATATCTAAAATAATCATATTAACTCATTAAATTCACTAAAAATAATGTTCAAATTATTTTTTGTGAAGAAAATAACCAAATCTACCTCAACTAGTTAAAATTCATAGAATTTCATTGCACTGTGAATGCAATGAAATTCTTTAATATGTCTCTTCAGCTTAAAAAAAAAAAAAAAAAAAAATTATTTGAAAAGATTGCTCTATTTTGTTAATGATAAACGTGGAATCTCGAACTGCCAAAGTAAAATAGCATCTTAATATAAAGATTTTTTTATTAAAATGATAACTTTTGTAATTTAAACGAAAAAAAGAATGGACGAGTCAAAGTAATAATGGCATTCTTATAAATTATTATTTCTCTAAAATAATAAGAGAATCTTTTAATTAAAAGGTTAAATCTGCCATTATAAAAATTTAATTTCAAATTTTAGGATTACATGCATTAAAAAAATGGCTAATTAGGACTTATGGCATTAAAAAAAAAAAAAACCAACCTAGGACTTTATGGAATAAATTGGTCTAAAAAAGAACTTTTTGGCAAAAAAATTCAAAAATAAAAATTCTTCCTTGCATACACGGAGATATATATTTCACACAAAGATACAAATATAAGGTGCACTAGACCTAAAATTACATTAGATGACCTCTGTTGGGCTAGTTGCATAACAAATTTTGAAAAACCGTCTCTTGGATTAAATACCCCTCTTATGTCATGTCTGGTAAAAATCAAGGTGATCCAATGGTAGTGAAAAAATTGTGACATTTTAAAGAACAAAAAAGTCATAGTTTTTCATTGTGTCATTTTTCAATAATTGATAGTTGAACCACCATTATTTTTGGTAGACATGATATTCATAAGAGAGGTATCTAATCCAACAGTCAATTTATCAAAATATATTATGTAATTGGCCCGACGAAAGTCACCTGATGCAACTTTGCGTCAGGTCCACCTTATATTAGCATCTCTGATATATCACAACATACATATGGACTTTTTCTTTTTTTAATGGTATCTCCCAAAATTTGTTGAACTCTTAATTATTTTCCTAATCTTTTGGATATAATTTCTATTCTTTTTCCAATATATGTCCTATTAATATCAAGAGTAATGCTATATTTCACCCACCTTTCCTTCAATATTTCCAAACCTTACTATCACATTGGTAATGAAAGGGATTCTAATACGGCAACTAAATTAATAACATTGTAATAACTTGCTTGCCTAATAGCATGTATCCTTATTTTGATGAGAGAGCTAGGATTTAGGTTCACACACATGAAATTTTTATCAATACCCATTTGTTAGTATTGGGGGTTTTGGTGCTGGGGTAGTTTAATTGATGGGAAAAAAAAGAAGGAAATGTACAGTTTGTTTAGAATTTAGTACTTGGTTCAACCAAATTAAAATACTAAGCTACATCTTTTTGTTAAAAGTTGGGCTACTTGTCATGGCTAGTTGGACAAATTTCACTTCGAACAAAGTGTTGTCTAGCTTAATGAAATTGATGTAAAATTTGTGTGTAAAAGTTTTAGGGAAAATTACAGTTTTACTTCTTCAGCTTACACTCAAATTACATATTACACCCCTACAGTATATATATATATATATATATATATTTTCAAATACATCAACCCCTATAATTTTGATTTGTATAACTTTTCACTATTCTATAGCAAGTTGTTTGATTCTTTAATATAAAAATGGTATGGGCAAATCTGTTTTTGAGTGATAGAATTTCTAGGACATCCTAGGATCATCCTCTATCATTTTCATATTTTTTTAATTTATACATTAATTTTGGTGAATTATTTATCCGTGTAAGAAAAATTCACAATAAATAATATAGATGAAGAAAAATTACAAAATTTTATTAAAAATTACTTTATGCTGCCACTGTCGTATGATAAAAATTTCAACTAATAATGATCAGCTAGCATGGATAAATATTGCACATTAAATTTGCTGACAAGTAGAAGGGTAAAAAGTGCCACAAATCAAAACTATAGAGGTCAATGTGTGTGAAAAAATATATATATAATGATGCAATGTGTAAATGAATCTAACTTGAAGAAGTGAAGTTGTAAGTTTCCCATATAGTATAAAATTAGTCTCTTAATTATTATTTTTTGCGGAAATTATAGTTTGACCTCCTCACCTGTCATTGATTTACACTTTGCACTCCTATATTTTTAATTGCAACACATTAATCCTTTTAGTTTTGATTTGTGACATTTTACACTCTTTTATCAGTTAGCCACTTCGATTGAAGAACGGTGTTAAGCTTATTATTTTTTATGCAGTATTTATTCTAAATTGCTAGTGTATCTACAAGCAATTTAGAAAAAATAACAATTGATTTATGCTTATAGATCTATAAAACTAAGATAAAACTTCACAAATATGCTTATAGATCTATTAGCAATCTAAGATAAATACTGTAAAAAAAAATAACAATTCTAACACCATTTTAAGTCAAAAAAACAAATGACTATTTGACAAAATAGTATAAAGTGCCACAAATCAAAATGTACTATGGATCATTGCGACTCTTAGTATGCAAGATATCCATAAGTACAGTAACTAATCCAACGATTAGTTTTTTATAATATGCATCCCATAATTATCAGTAGACTTTATGCTTACATAACTTATATAAACATATGCTGACTAGATCGGGACTGCATAGTTATAAAGTAGATTTAGGATTGTAGTCTTTGGACTCGTATGCTTCTATTGTAAAAAAATAATAATAAAAATAAAAAATAAAATAAAATAAAAATTTCCATGTTCTTTGCTCTTCATTCCAGCTGAGTCATTACTTACATTGCCACATTAATGCTGAGAACTACTTGCTGCCATCTTGTAACCACATTTTCATGTGGGGTACGTTCACTAGCCCATCACTAAGCCTTGCATCTCTATAATTTTGACAGCGGATAGCGTGTCCATCTCATATGGTCAGCCTACTTGTGAGAGCGGCGATATTAATTTAAAGCAATCGATATATATGTCTATCATTTCTAATTCTCGTATCCAGCTTGGATCTATTAAAGGAAAACATTCATTTTTTAGAGTTAGGTGGTGCATGTGTTTCAATTTCTTGAACTCATTACCTTATTATTATAAGTCTTCGTGTGACAAGTCTAATACAAGAATAGAAATGAATTGAAGGAATGTTTTTTGCAGAAGCAAAGTATTCTTGTGGTTCTATTGATTTATATTGCATACGTTAATTGTTTGTTTGTTTGATTGTTCGAATGAATCTATGTTGGTGATGGTATATATATATATATGTATATAAGCAATTGTAATTAATGTTATGGTGGTGTTATGTCCTTATCTCATCCCTTTCCTAGCTCCATGTATGTGTGTCTTTTCCCATCGTTTGGCATAATTTACATAATATATATTGAATATAGCATTATTACACGGTCCAAAAATGTATCTCATTGCATTTTTTTTTTTTTTTTTTTTTTTGACGGAGGGTGTCCCAACATTTGGTTAGAGCATCTCCAACCACACTAATGAGCATTTTATCCAAAATGCATTGCATAAAATGCCTAGCCAAACCAAGAGATGCCCCAAATACTTATCTTTCAAAGTGTTATTTGAATTCAATAAAAAATTCATAAAATATTTTTAGCTAGCCAAAATGAATAGGCAAAATATATTTGACCATTTTGGCCGGCCGAAATAGCTATATATACATAATTCTAGATGCTTTTTGACTAGTTCCCTTTGATCTTATCCCAAACAGGCAAACACCCATTATCAAGAGAGAGCAGACAGAAACTATCAAGGTTAATTTACAATGCAAGTAGAATAATTGATATACCCCGACTATTTTGCTCATGCATTTTTCAATTGAGAGTGCACGATGTCCTCGTGCATTTTTGAGATTGGTCAAGTTAAAAAGTTATAAATACCTTGTCGGAGAAAATACATGGCAGTATTAAATGTCGAAGAAAGTTAAAAAAAAAAAAAAAAAAAACCATTAAGTTGGGAAGAAGGTAAAAAATAAGTGGAAAGTTTGGTTTGAGTAGTAAGTACTGTACTCACAGGGTAAAAATAAAATAGCCATTTAAATGATGGGAGGTAACTATTATATTTTTTTATTAATTAAAAACAATACAGTTTTTTAAAATGATATTTCTTAAAATCTAACCGTTGGATCACTATGATTTTTGGCATATATGACATGCATAAGAAATATATCTAATCTAATGGTCTGATCGTTAAAATATTTACCATAAGTAGTGTTTTGAAAATGAGATGTAAACATAAGTGTCAAAATAAGGTGTAAGAAGAACGTGACCCATATATATATATATTGATGGTTTATCTTAATTGTTCTTTTATTTCAAATGAAATACACTACAAGTAGAAATGCAATTACTAAGAAATAAGAACTTCAGGGATTGTCTGTGTAAAGATGTATGCCTAGGCAATTTAGGGCATGTTACATTCTGGTCTTGAGAGACAATTGACAAGGCCAATTTTTTGAAAAATGACAACGAATTTTTAGAACATAAGGGCCTGTTTACTTCGTGGAAATTTTCACAATTTTCATTTTCATTTTCAATAAAAATAGAAAACGGCTCAAAAAACGCGTTTACTTGTAAAAAATGAAAACTGTTTTCAAGAAAATGAATTCAGTTTTTAAGAAAATGTGAAAACATCAAAAAGACGTTTTTTGTATTTTCACAAAAATTGAAAACAAGGATTATATCGTGACAATGCTTATAAATATGGAAAAAAAAATATGTAGACCAACTGTAAAGCCAAAAAATGAAAATAATAAAACATATAGAGATAATATATAGTTTTAATAAATACATTTACACTATTTTTAGATTTTGAAAACAGTTTTCATTTTTGCAAAGTAAACGCATTCTCTAAATTTTGAAAATTGAAAATGAAAATCATTTTTTAAAAATTTTCATAGAAAATGAAAATTGTGAAAATTTTCATGAAGTAAACAGGCCCTAATGTTCCTAGAGATTCCGTTTTTCTTAAATAGAAAATAGAAATAAAAAAAAAAACATTGTTTTGATGTTCCTTAAAATAACCACTTTAAGAAAAAAGTTTTACAAAAACAATTTTAAAATCGCCTCACCAAACATGTTGTCTACACTGTTTTCTGCTTTTTGCGACTTTAGTAACAGACAACTGTTTTTCGAAACAAAGAACAAAGCATACCTTTAATTTATAAGAAAGGCATCTTTTACAGCCTTAACAATGTAGTTCTCTCTCTCTCTCTCCCCTGCTTTTTGGTCAGCAATTAACAAGACTTGTAGTCCAATTACCCACCCTTTAAATGACAGCAGATGCTACTGATACTTACAATGTAGTCTGTATAGCTTCACTAAAACCCTAAATGGTACTTTTCCAAAGACTCACTTTGACAGCAAACAGTGAAAGTTGATCCAATGATAATCAAGCAAATCACACATTTAACTTAAATTCCATTAAGGGTAGGACCATGTGCCCTTGACAAGACATTTTAGGATTGTACCTTAATACCGACGGTGTTCGAATTTGTTCTCGCTTAGGGCCTACTGGAGAACTTTGAAAATTGGGTTTGGTTAGTTCTGATCTTTTTTTTGTTTTATAATTTTTATGTAAATCAGTTTATAGTTGGTTTAAAAAAAATTGTATTTATGCCTTATTTTCTGAACATGATTGAACTGATCTAAACAAAAATACATTTACCAAACAGTACTAAATAAAAATCAGACAGGGTTATCCTCAGCTAGCCAGGTTCTTAAGTTTGCCAAACACCCCCTTAGTCTTAGGAATTAGTCTTCTCAAACCTCAGTGGAAGTAAATATAGGATACCTTATGTTGTAAGAAAAAAAAAACAGAAAAAACTTGAAATAGTGGCCATTAGAAGCCATTCTTCCTTAAATTTACAAAACACACCAACACCATTTATGATGAAATTTCAGAATACATTTCTATACAAATTAGGTTATGCTAACAAATCAAGCCATCTCTACCAGTCAAAAAGTTGAACAGATATATGACTGCAAGCTAGCCATACCCTATTTTCCATGGCCACTTAATTGCCATATGGTCCCTCATTGGCTACTTTTGGTCCCAAAGGTACATGTGGGGACCTTGGCTAGGTTGTATATATATGTCTACTCTCACAGACCTTAAATGCATGTTTAATTACTCAGGACCAATGCTCCTTTCAAGCCACCAAGTCCCTCCTCCTTTACAGCTACCTAGAACTGTCACAGCCACCACATTTTTTTCCTTTTTCTTTTTCTTTTTTCTCTCTTTTTTTTTTTTTTTTTAATAGAAAATTGGAAATTAAAGTCATCCTTATATTGTTCAACCCATTTCTTTTTTCCTTTTTTTTTTTCTTTTAATTTTGTGGATTTTTTTTTAATTGCCAACATATATAGGATATCCTATATCATCTATATCATCTGCTTTTGCTGAGGTTTGGGCCTAGACTAATTTGTAGAGATTGATAAAATCAGCGGTATACCCTAATTTGAGGATGGTTAATTATCTACCGACAATCGGTAATTATTAAAGCCCTTGATCATTAAACCCATTAATTATATTATATTTAGAGCTTGATATTGTCCTTTCAACTATATTTCAGTTATAACCACTAATAAGTACCACTGAACAAATATACCAACTGTTAATATCAATGATGTTCCTTATATAATAAGGCATGAGTTGGTGCAATTGGAAGATCTTTGCCATTCAATTCATCCCAACAACACAAAATAATAACAAAATTCCCCCAAAATAAAAAAATAAAATAAAATCAGCTAGTTCAATCGAATACGATCAGAATCATCCGGGCCACATGATGAGGGCACTTTGATAGTAGATTTTCTACGTACAACTTGTGTGTGTCGCAAGCATGAGTGTTCCAAAAAGGGAGGATCTCCCCCATTGGATCCATTCCAACATTTCAAAACAATAATGAAACCCTTGGAATTGTTTGAAAAATATAAAAACTTGATTAGTTAAAGATAAATTTGACTAGTTTTGATTTCACTTATGTTTGGTAAGTTCATTTTTCTGGTAAATCTGCGTAGAAAATAAAGTATAAATATATATATATTTTTTTAAAACGAATTGTAAGTTAGTTTATTTAAAGAGCAGATAATAGATAAATTCTATCGAATAGGCCGTAAATAAAGTTGTTAAATTCTATCGAATAGTATCGAAGATCGTGAGGTGGGTACGATTTTATTTACATATGATTCGTGTGTTTGTCATACACCCTAGGTGATCCCTAGGTGTTTGCGATACACCCTAGGTGATCCTACAAAAGGAAGGAGGGGAGGGTGAGGGGGAGGCACATCTTAGTCAAATGATCTCAAAGTGTGGGTCTAAGGAAGGAATTATTGTTGAAAATAAGGCGTGGGCATGAGGCATCATATATAAATGATGATGGAGAGAGAATGGGCCCCAATTGTAGTAGTGGTGGGGGTGTTGATTGGGCTTTTTCCTTTGTAATGGGGGACCATGGAGCTCCCTTTTCCCCAACCTCTTTGTCTATTTTAGATTTTAGAATAAATTCCACATTTTCAGTCATTGGTGCTCTATTTCCTACAAACTACACATTCTCTCCAGGTTTTATGTTCTTAAAGTTCAACATGATTGTACTAACTACTTACCCACATATCAAACATTTTCCCCAAATCTCTCTCTCTCTCTCTCTACACTTTTTTTGTAGCTGTATATTAAATGGGACATTGATGCCTTGTGGTTGTCATGCATTGAATTAGAGCAAGCTGCCACTTGTTCTTGTGGTCACTTGATATCTCTCCCATCTTATGAGATGAATGGTGGGTTTGAGTGTTCAAATCTTGAGAATGGGTGGTTTAAGGAAAACGGGTGTGTAATCCAAGAACCCGTTGTCTAAACTCTCTCCCAAAAATTTTAAAAATAAAAAAAATAAAAGAAGGAGAACAACTGCAAACTAAATGAAAAGAAGTGCGGAAGATGTTGACCAGTCTGTTTGTAAAGTTTTCGAGTGATTGTATCAGAGGCCTAAAATGGAGTTTAGGTTTTATTAAAGTTAGAAAGGGCTTAAGGAAAGGGAGAAGACTATCATTGTTGTATAACACATAAGTCTAAGTCGGCTTTCCTAAAGACTAGGAACCCCAAAAAAAAAAAAAAAAAAAAAAAAGTGAATTGGGCTATGCAGGCTTGAGCTCAAATCATTTGGCCCAAAGTTTAAGTGCAGAGAAGCAATGCCAATTTGGGCTATATTGAAGCTGGGGCAAGGCCATTGGCCTAGAGTTTGCACCGGCCTAGGTGGCAGTAACCTAATTTTCTTAAGTGGCTCCATTTTAGATGATGGATTCGTATCTTTAATTGAAATACAAATACTGATGGAATCATCCAATTTTAATGGGATGTCCAAACAGGCACTAAGTAGTTAATTCTCAACCTTAAGCATATATGGACTCCTGAGCAACATTACCCAAGATTTAGAACTCTCATAAATCATGGTTTGAGCAAGTCTCAAATTTATGCTTGTCTTGTTTCCACATTTGTCTTAATAAAGTTATAAACTTTTACACATCAACCAGACTAATTCATAAACTAGCGGATCTCTCCCTTTCTTGCAAGAGAAGATTATAGCTTCAAGTCTTAATTCCAAACCGTTTTTTTATTTTTTTTACCTTTTTTAGAAGAACTATCTTATAGAGTTCGGTGCATCGATTCTAATCCTCCCCCCACACCCCCTCTCTCTAAAAAAAAGGCTATTTGAAGAGATTCTTTCTCTTAGTAATCTTGGTTGCAATTCACTTTCTTTATGCACCTTAGATCCTTTTAAAGGAGGCAAGTTGTTGTAGATGTTGACTGGACCTCTTTTTGAGATAGCCCAAAAAAATCAGTCCTCTTTTCACTTCACATGCAGGCCTTGAACCAAACTCTTTCGTTTGTTACTACTTTTTGGTATGGGCATTGTAATGTCAATTGTGATTTTTTTTTTTTTTTACAATCATAGAAACAAGGATGTCCCAACAAAATGTGGACCATTATCAGAGGCATGGTACCCACCAAAATACTTTTATTTTGTGTGGCTCTCTTGTCATGAAAGCAACTAGGCAGCACTTGGTGTGAACTCCTGTATACTTACTTGCCTCTAACATGTACCTGCACTAATTAATTTGTATATTTTTTTTGCATAATTTCAACTAACATCTCTTTGCTTTGAAAATAATAAGACTCTTAGGTCGTATTTATCATGTCAGATATATGGTTTGGATAAGAGAAGTTTATCCATATCTCACGTGTGTGTTGGCATTTATCAAGGTCTGGATATACTGTCAGTCAAACTCTTATAATTGCATACGCAAAATATAATAAAGTAGTCATGAAGAGAGTGATGTTATTTTATTCCATGGGAAAGAATATTCTTTTTAAAAAAAAAAAAAAAAAAAACAAAAAAAAAACCCCAACAAAAAAATTTAAAAAAAAAATATTAAAAAAAAAAAAAAAAAAAAACCCCTTTCCCATACCTCCAAATAGATCATAGTGTCAAATGCTCCATAATTTACTTATATCCCTTTCCATGCTTACATCTGACCCATTACCAAACAATGGTATTTGTAATGTATATAGTATTATATCAAGAAATAGCTATGTATATATATATATAGCTATATATTCCCATAGAATTAAAGTGTTATCATATCTAAGCTTATCTTATTTCTGTCTTTTAATTAGGCATGTGAAACTTGATCTCAAGAGCTACTAACTATTCTCCTTCTTAGGGGCTGCCATCTGTGTCCAATACTGGGGTCTACTTAATTGGTTTGGATTGTTAATTGTACCTAAACCATAATTTTATCACATATTGTTTTTTTCTCATTTGTTTATTGTTAGTTTTTTTTTTTTTCCTCATTTCTTTGTGTAGTACATAGAGAATTAGGACAAACATGGTTTGGACAAAAAGAAAATATTGTTTTGGACTAAAAGTATGTTTTGTGTCCAAGCATGACCAAAGCTAAATGACTTGTCCCACTTTTGGCTAGTGGTTTCCTAATTTGCACCTTTGGTTGTTCAAATAAAGTAACTATCTTTTTTTTTTCTTTTCCTTTTGAAAAAACAGGTAAAGAGGGCAGATATTTCATAGTTGCATCAAACCTGGTCCATCTGATGTGAGTCTCTTTTGTCACCACTCTTGAAGGGA
>JAESVK010000744.1:922723-940832 GCA_017140935.1 Hamamelis virginiana
TGATCAATGTAGTGTTGTAAAATTTAATTCACAGAGAGAGGGGAAGACAGAGAAAGGAGATAAAAATGAGATAGATTCGTGAGAGTTATTTTTGGAATGAAATAAATGTGAAAAAGGAGAGAGAGAAAGAGAGAGGGGAGAGACGAGGAGACTGAGGAGACATATGCATGAGATATATTTGGAATGAAATAAATGTGATGAAATAGAAATGTTAATAGATTTTTTAGTTGAAGGACAATTTTATCTAGTAAATGCCAAAAGTCCCATAAAAGAAACAGGAAAATGCTCTAAAATGGGACCTCCGGCCAAATTCCCCAAAAGTGAATTGACATTTACTAACCTGATTAAACTAATAATCTTGACAGAAGAAGTTAGTATAATTTCAAAAAATAAAAGAAGTATTCATGTATTTTTTATTAATCTAACTAGGGAGGTCAGCATAGTTTACCCAAAAGTTCCAATCCTATCAATAAATTAAAGGAAAAATTACAATTTGCCTCCTGAACTATAGGCCATTTTTAAATTGCCTCATATGGTATCGATTGAAGTAATGTGCCCTGAACTATTTTAATGTAACAAATTTCCCTCTTCTATCTGTTAAAAACGATGTCAAACTTGTTATTTTTTTGTGCAGTATTTATCCTAAACTGATGATGTGTCTATAAGCATATCAGTGAATTTTCATGATTTTTCTTAATATATTTTAATTTTTATGAATTATTTTCTCCATACAGTAAATAAAATTCATAATAAATAGAATATATTAAGAAAAATCATGAAACTTCACTGATATGCCCGTAAACTCATTAGCAATTTAGGATAAATACTGCATAAAAAAAATAACAAGCATAACGCCATTTTTCTGTCCAAAAACATAAATAGCTAAGCATTAGAAGGGGTAATTTGACAACAGGCAATAGTTTAGTAGCACATTACTTCAATCGATACAACGTGGGGCAATTTAAAAACGACCTATAGTTCAGACGGCCAAACTGTAATTTTCCCTATATTAATTCTATAATCCACCAAAGATTGTTTTTGAATTTCCAATGCTACGTTTAAAAACTCGAAATAAATAAGACATGTGATAAAAATTGTTCGAAAATAAATTTATTTTTTTACAAAAAAAGTATTTTAAAAATTTTCCTTTTTATTTTTATTTTTATTTTTATTTTTCAACTTTTTCAAAAACCAAATGGAGGCCATAAAATACTTACTACAACTAAAGTAAGCATGAAACTAATAAATAATTGATATATATATATATATATATATATATATATAGGAATGATCACCATACTATCGAGATCGCGTGCATATCATGTACATCTGAGATCATGTACCACAAATAATCATTCCTCATATACTGAATTGATCAATTGCAGTACATGATCTCAGCCATATGTGGTGTACCGTATTTGCTGTATGTACCACAATTGATCAATTCGGTGTATATATATATATATATACAGTTTTCTTATGGATGTGATGCATGCCAAAAATCACGGTAATCTAATGTTAATTTATCAAAATATAGATTATGAAAAATTATGATAATTTTTTTATATTGATATTTCTAAAAAATGGACCGATAATCTATTACGGAGTAATTTCAAGTTAAAGTAAGCATACAGGGACAGATCCATTGGATTATTTCCATCATATTTACACTTTTTTTTTTACTTTTCTTTTTCTGTGTACTTTCGGAGATCCAAACGATTAGAGAGCTCTGATTGGTGTACACCACCTATCTCCAGTGGTCTTAGAACCACCAGAATTTCATTTTTCAATTTTTTTGCAATTAAAAAAAAAGTCCACCAGTCCGTTCTGGTGAAGCTTCACTTCTCGTTCTTGTCCCCTATACCTTGCATCAGACAAATCAACCAGCAACAGGACCTTCTCTAGATCTACTCTCTCTCTTTTCTCTCTCTCTAGAACGCCATGGGATCTCGACGATCTCACACACTCCATGTACTCATCCCTTTGATTTTTCTGCTATTGATCCATGGCGGACTTTGCTTCTATCTTCCCGGTGTCGCTCCCGAGGATTTCCAAAAGGTCAGTACACACACACACACACACATATATGTAAATGTATATAGTACGTATCTATGTATATGTATGTATGTTAAACTGTTTGATCTGCAATTATTCATCAGATCTGCGTTGATTTTGACCTAGTTCTTGGTTGATTTTTTCTTTTCTTGCTTAATAGTTTGCAATTGTGAAATGTTGGAATCTCTACATTCACCACTTCCTGCGGTAGTTCGTTAAATCGACTTAGCTAGAACCATTATTATATGCGTGTATGTGTGTGTATTCAAGTTCGGATAACAAGTGGTTTTGAGTAATTGATGTTTTAACAATTATTCATGTTTACGATCGGTGGAGCCTTGCCTTCAATGAGCTTTCTCCTGTATTGATACCTCATAGTCCCTTTTGTTTATTTACAATTAATATTTTCATAAACTCTCCATCAAAGAAAAGAAAATGGTGTATAGTCATGATTAGTTGGCTTAACTTGGATTTTTGGATAGTCATTGTAATTGAATTGGGGTAATATGTGGTTGTAAATGTGGGAATTTAGCCCCCATATGGAAAGATTTGGTTGAAGAATGCTTAGGATTTCATTTATTGTTTGGGTTGAAAATTTAGAGAAATAAATTAAAAATTCAGTTGAAATTTGGTGAAATAAGTCAAAATTGAAAATTTTGGATTGCATGAAGTTAGCCTTAGATTTAGTGATTTGAATATAGATGGATTCAAGGGAAATTATGGAGGCTTCTATGGGGCTTTTTGAATTGTAGAGCAAAACATCTTTTTAGTGTGCTTGTGGAAGGGATTTGTTTGACCATCATTTCCATGGTTTAATTGGGCTCTTTGCACTTTTGGGCATTACATATCAAATTCTGGATTAGTCTCTCATTTATGAATCATGCATTGGCTCATGGGGAAGCTAATATTTTTTTAGCCACATGGATGCAACTACTTTGCAGTCTTTGTTGGAAATTGTTTGCTCCAATGGTCCTATGTTCTTCGAATCTTGTTTATCTTGTGTTTGTTGTCCTTTTCTTTTTCTTTGTTCTTTCTTCTGTTGAGGAGGTCTTCTTGTTTCTTTTATCCTTCGAAAATAAAAGCATAAAAATACTCATTCCAAAATTTCACCATTATGTCTTCATCCTACATGTTTTATAACCCTTAGATTTTGAAGTATCCCTTCATAGTTCTAGTGTACTGACCCCTCTTTAGTTTCATCAGTTCAAATTCCAAATACACCGTGGAATATAATTTTGAATTTAGACAGTTATTTAAACAATAGAATTGTACAAAACTAAAGTTAATGATTGATGTATGCCAAATCAAAGGAAGGACCCATTGTCCCACAATCAATATGCGTTAAAATTTTTACCACCAAATTACTCCAAGGTACCAAATCCTTTAGTGTTATTATTATTATTGGCTTTTGGTTATACTTGAGATCTAGGACATACTGAAATGAGCTCAAGATTCATTATCCCTATTGTCAATGTCAAGTTTCTCTTGAGCTAAAGTACAAGTCTAGTTTCTACTTGCCTTACCAAATATAGTAGTTTTGCTTTGTATTTTTGCATGGCTAGGGAAGTTTTAGATCAAAGGAATGATATGTGAAATTATAATTCTATACTTTAGTTTCATCAGCTCAATTCCAAAATACACCATGGAATATCACTTTGAATTTAGACAGTTATTTAAACCATAAAATTGTACAAAGATAAAGTTGACGATTGATGTATTCCTAATCCAAGTAAGGAACCTTTTGTCGCATAATCTATATGTGTTCAAATTTTTACCACTAGTCACTCCAAGGTTCCAAATCTCCTTTAGTATTATTATTGTTGCTGTGGTTGTCATTATTATTATTGGCTTTTGGGTATACTTGGGATCTAGGATGTAATGAAAAGAGCTCAAATTCATTATCCCAATTGTCAATGTCAAATTTCTTTTGAGCTAAAGCAAAAGTCTAGTTTCTATTTGCCTTGCCAAATATAGTAGTTATTCTTTGTATTTATGTGTGGCTAGGAAAAGTTTTAGATTAGTAGAATGATATTTCAAATTATGAATCTGTATTTTAATAAATATTGAGTTCCTACAACCACCAGCAGTGTTGAAAGTCTTTTCTTGGAAAACTAACATGGAAACGTCTTGAAAATATAAAATCCCTTTGGAACCCTACTACCTTTAATACTTGAACAGTTGAACTTAATAATAAATGTGCATGTATTAACGAGGGAAATGGGAATAGAAGGTATTGGGTGAAGCGAAAGATATTTAACTAATTAAAATGAATAAAAGCCTGCCAAAACTAAAAAAAGAAAAGAAGAAAATTAGGGAAGCAAAGAAAGGACATTGAACAAGATCCTTTCCCCCCACCCTCTTCTTAGTGGACCAATATATTTTAGGGAAGAATCATTTGGTGTAGAGGAGGAAAATTTGAACTCTTCACCGATTTAAATTTTTTCCACCCTCATTCACTCAAAGATGGTAGAAGAAAGAGACTTTGAAGTTAATCCCAATAATACGTAACCATGGAATTCAAGAGAATTTTATGGCAGATTTGTACTAGTTCTTAAACAAGTTTGATATCTTATATTTAAATGTTTATAAATCAATTAATACCTCAATTTTTAACTTGATTTTATCTTCAGATAGAGAGTTCTAGTAACCATAATTATGTAATGCACACTTTTTTTTTTTCCTTTCCTTTCCTTTCCTTTTTCTTTTTTCACATCCTGCATATTCCATTCTTGGATCATGATGGTTCAACTTTTGTGTAATTGAAAGACTTGGGACATTGATTGACCCAACAGTTGTTAAGCTATCCAAGTTGTAACCACTTGGACTGTTGGGTTTCTTCACGGCCATGTGTTCATGGTCTTTCTTCTTCTCTAACTTGGGTTAAGAGGTTTATTTCTAGACCTCCTAAGGCCCTGTTGCATAAAGATGTGATGACCCATAGTGAAATCCTGCTGGACTAGAGAATGGATGTGGTGAGCAGAGGCTTAAATGGAGCTTTTGCAAGTTTTCAGTGAGAGAGATTATTGAAAAAAAAGGAGTAACTTTCTTTTCCAAAATCTCATCCTTTTCTAATTCCAATGGTACGTAGCCAGTTCATCCATTCATGGATGGCACAAATTATCAGGAAGTCTGCTTTGGAATAGGCACAGTGACGAACCCAACCAATTGTCACTCTCAACTGAAAAGCAATCTTCAAGATCACCTTGAGAAACCAAGGCAATGGCATTTGAACAATGTCCTCCCTCAAGCTTAGATAAAATGCTTTAGGGTCAACTAAGGGTGCATTTAGCTCGGTTTTGGTTGGATTACCAAAGCCAACTGGACTAGAAGAGAATAAATGATGTTTCCAAGATAATCCTTATAAATAGCATCAATACCCACTTGGCCCAGATTTTCTGGAGGAAAACCATTGATATTCAACTTGATGGAAGCTATACTGGGAGCTACCATTCATGAGACTAAGAAGCTCCGAAGAAAGTGTAGGAGCCGACAACAGACTAATCTCTAATGGTGTCAGAATGAGGCACACCATGAAATTCCTTACATAGTACTCTAAAGACATAAGTCTACACTTCAAGGAACAAACACTCATACTTCAAGATTGATTGATCATGACTTGTCATTAAATACGTTACCATCTTATATTGTTTGATCCATCATATCGTTTTACGCATTTTGGTTAATTTTCAGGTTATTAGTGTTAATATTATGCATTGTGGGTTGAAGAGAGTAGGTGGTTCCCCTATACAAGGTAAATGTGCAAAAAACAGAAAAGATAATAAAAATGGAGAGACTGCATGCTGAAGAAACAGCTCTATGTCGATACCTGCAAGTTCACACATAACCTTGAACCATTATTATGTAGAGGTAAAACAATGGCCAATCTTAAAACCCACAAGTTGGTAGTGAAAAACCCACAAGTTGGTAGTGAAAAACCACCATTGGTTTTCAAAATTTTCCTTCTTCAAAACAAATGTTAATAAAACCAAATACACTAAATTAAGTGCTATTTAAATCACAAAGGACCACTTCAAAATCTCTATAACCCCTATCGTACTATTTTGCTTCAGTTGTTATGGAACCTTTCTTCCCTGAAATCTTTGAATTCCTTCAGTACTGAAGTTGGGATATGAAGAAGATATTGAGTGTAGGTTATGGAAGGCCCTTGAATTCCTATTCTTTGATTAAGTACTAAACAACTGTGGCAGTCATTTTCCAAGCAAAGGCATTGCAGAATCACAAATGAAATGAAATTATCATATCTAGTGAAAGATCTTGCAGTAATCAACAGGTTTCATAAATATCTTCTTATGCCTCTAGCAAATCGCCAGTTCCAGCTTCATATTCTGTTGGCCAGCACTGCATTTTTAGGGAGGGATCCAGTTTAAGAGTTGATTAGCTATAATTCAAGAATAATCCATGGCGCTCTTAGGCTTCATTCTACTGAACTAAACTTATCTTTGCTTCCATTGTATTCCTTTTCATGAGTAATCTAGACTATTTCCTATATACTTGCAGCCAGTGACTGATAATTAATTGCAACTTAACTGTAGACTATTCCTTAACAATACCCTACTTTGCCCAAGTGATTGGACTGACCGACTGACTTTAACCGCTTATTCATTGCCTGCTGGTGCCTCAACTTGTATATGGCTGTCATTTTATTTACCATTTAATAATTAAGATTATATTAATATAATTATTTTTATTGGATTGGGTTTCATTATTTTCAAGCAATTCTGCATTGAGAGGGATGTGTTACCTGACTTACTGACTAAAACACACATGACTCAAAAATTAAGGGGGAAAATGTGAATTCTGGCCCTTGGGGGTGCTGGACAGGTTTCTTTTGAGACTACTTCTATGATTTTATCTGATAAGATTGTGCAAAAAAGCATGCACTCCAGCTTGTATTTGATCCCCGTAATATGTCTATTGCACTCACTCCAAGTGTGGTAAATTTTTTATGATGGTAGCCTAGAGAGAATTTTTTTTATTAAATATAATTATTTAATGAGTGATCAGAGAGCAATTGAATGTCAGAAGTAAACATAATTGAATGGAAAAGTTTTCGAGTGATGGAACTTTGGTCTGACAGACTTTGCCAGTTTGAAGATTAAAAAAAAAAAAAAAAAAAAACCAGATTAGCCTATACTGACCTTAATTAAGATGTAGGACCAATAGACTTAGATGTTTGCTGTCCTTGGGCATCCGACTGCAAAAAGACATCTGAAGGCTAGTCAATGAGCACTTTGTAGGTTTTACTCTAGAAGCAGGATGAAGGAATCTCAAGCAGTAAATGTGGTTTTGCTCATTGTAAAATGCAAATTTTCATTGAGTCAGTTGTGTTACCCAAGTGTGGTTTAAAACTTTTCTTGACTAGTTGCAGCTAGTTGAAAACTTTGCATTCACATCCCAGACAGTGAATGAAGTGGTGGAAAATTTAGGCAAAAGCAACACTGTAAGAATTCGTCCCTTTCCCTCAATTGCCACCCAAGGTGGTGGGTGGAAATTTTGGATGTTTGGAGTTTCAGCCATTTTAAATTTTTGATAAATTAAGTGCATCTGAAAGTTAGTGTTGCAACTTGCAAGATGGATTTAAGTAAAAAAAATCCAAAAACAGTTCAGCCTTAAATTCAGTAACTCAGAAAATTGGTGCTCATTATGATTTGCTCTGAAATTTGCATTTTCAAAACCATGTTATTGGCTTGACTGGATTGGTCACTATATATGTCAAAATTGTTGGATTATGCCTGACTTTATGACATCATGCATCATTGGACTCACTGTTTCCCTCTAATGATGCTTTTGATTTAATTTTTTCCTTTTCATATGTGCACGAGACATCATTTAAGGGATGACTTTGATTTACTTTGTATGCCTCTGTATGCAGGGAGATCCGTTGAAGGTGAAAGTGAACAAACTGACCTCTACAAAAACTCAGCTTCCTTATTCATATTATTCTCTCCGTTATTGTCGTCCAGCAACCATAGTTGACAGTGCAGAGAATCTTGGGGAAGTGCTTCGTGGTGACCGTATTGAAAACTCCCCTTTTGTGGTTAGTTTTAATATATTTGATGAGTCTTGGCCTATTTGATTAATTTGTGGTTATTGACTATTTTAGTTGAGTGGATTTGTTGCAGTTTAAAATGCGGGAGCCACAAATGTGCAATATTGTTGGCCGGGTACAACTTGATGCCAAATCTGCTAAGGACTTCAAAGAGAAGATTGAAGATGAGTATCGGGTCAACATGTAAGGCGCACTTCCATTTCGACTCATAAGTTTATCTGCTAATTTCTCTGAGAATTGCTTTGAAGCTGCATCTTTTAATAAATCCAGCATGTGTATGACAGGATTCTGGATAACCTTCCACTAGTTGTTCCGTTGCGAAGGCTAGATCAGGAATCTTCTCCTGTTTATCAGCTTGGCTTTCATGTTGGGCTCAAAGGGCAATATAGTGGAGTTAGTACATTGACTATTAGCATCAGAAGCTCTAGTAATTGTGAATTTGCAATTTTTGCTTTTGCTTACTTTGTTTAATTGTACACAGAAGAAGGATGAGAAGTATTTTATCCACAACCACTTGGCATTCACTGTCAAGTTCCATAAAGATTCGGAAACCGACTCTGCAAGAATTGTGGGATTTGAGGTCAAACCATTCAGGTTAGTTTTATGAATATTCACTTTCATTCGAGTATTATCTTGTGGCAAAGTTATAATATCTGATTGTTTTGATGATTCCAGTGTTAAACATGAATATGATGGGGAATGGAAGAATGAGAAGACTCGATTAACAACCTGTGACATTCATGCAAAACGCACAGTTGTTAACTCCAACACTCCTCAAGAGGTCGAAGAAAAGAAAGAAATTATATTCACATATGATGTCGAGTTCAAGGTGAGAGCCTGCGCATTATTATTATTGATATTAGTTTACCATTAGTAATTTCTTCTTTAATGGTTTAAGCATCAGTTATATCACCCATAGGTGAGCAAGGAAGCTGGGAAATGTTTAATGAGCATAATTTTCATCAGTTAATTTTTCTTTTATTTTCATGAAACCAATAAACTATGAAGTATGGACACTTCCCTTAAGATGCCATGGCTATGCCATACATGTGTCGGACACAACACTCCTTTGACATGTGTCCGACACCTTCCTCTTTGCTGCTGCTGCCACCTCCTTCGTTTCCTTTTGTCATCTTCTACTCGAACAACTAAACTATGAGTTTCCAAAAATGATACAAAGGGATGCTTTTTGAATGATGAATGTGATGATACATGATATAATATAATTATTAGCATAAAAGTAGATATTTTATTAATAATGTTCATCCTGCCTTGCCGTTTCCTAAATTTTTACAGTTCATTGTATTGTCTATTCTGTCTTATGTCGTACCCATGTCCTGTGTTTCGTAGCTGATATAGTATTGGCCAGAATAGAGAAATAGATTGCTCCTTCATGGGCAATGTGTTGTTATTCTTATGTTTTTTGGTTCTTTTGGTTTGCAGGAGAGCCCTGTGAAGTGGGCGTCTAGATGGGATACATATCTTCTAATGAGCGACGACCAAATTCACTGGTTCTCGATTGTCAATTCTTTGATGATTGTTCTCTTCCTCTCAGGCATGGTGGCTATGATAATGCTACGCACTCTTTATCGTGACATCTCTAGGTACAATGAACTCGAGACCCAGGAAGAAGCCCAAGAAGAGACAGGATGGAAACTAGTCCATGGGGATGTTTTCAGGCCTCCATCCAACTCAGATTTACTCTGTGTCTACGTGGGAACAGGCGTTCAATTCTTTGGTATGATACTCGTCACCATGATCTTCGCCGTCCTCGGCTTCCTCTCACCTTCAAACCGCGGCGGCCTTATGACAGCCATGCTCTTACTATGGGTCTTCATGGGTCTTTTTGCCGGTTACTCCTCCGTGCGTTTATACAAAATATTCAAAGGAACAGAATGGAAGAGAATCGCTCTCAGAACGGCGTTCATGTTCCCAGCAATCGTCTCCGCCATTTTCTTCATCTTGAATGCTCTTATTTGGGGCCAGAAATCATCCGGGGCCGTGCCATTCGGGACCATGTTCGCCCTCATCGTCTTATGGTTCGGTATTTCTCTCCCCTTAGTATTTGTAGGCAGCTATGTTGGGTTCAGGAAACCAGCAATGGAGGATCCTGTAAAGACAAACAAAATCCCAAGACAGATCCCAGAACAAGCCTGGTACATGAACCCAGTTTTCTCAATCCTAATCGGAGGCATACTTCCATTTGGAGCCGTTTTCATCGAACTTTTCTTCGTCCTCACATCCATCTGGCTGAATCAATTCTACTACATTTTTGGCTTCCTCTTTCTCGTCTTCATCATCCTCCTCATCACCTGTGCCGAAATAACCATTGTGCTTTGCTACTTCCAGTTGTGCAGCGAGGACTACTTATGGTGGTGGAGGTCTTACCTCACATCAGGCTCCTCAGCACTATACCTTTTCCTCTATGCTACATTCTACTTCTTCACAAAGCTTGAAATTACAAAGCTGGTTTCTGCTATGCTCTATTTTGGGTACATGCTGATTGTTTCATATGCATTTTTCGTGCTAACTGGGACCATTGGCTTTTACGCCTGCTTCTGGTTCACAAGGCTCATCTACTCATCGGTGAAGATTGATTAATTAATTGATGCAATGGAATCAGATACGTGGATGGGTTGTCTCTCTCTCTCTCTCTCTCTCTCTCTCTCTCTCTTCAGGGAAGCAAATGCCAATTACTGGGTAAGATTTGAAATTAAGGAACTCTCTCTTATTATGCCTTGTAGATGCTAGCCGTTTCTGCACATTTCTTGCACGGCGACATGGGTCATGATTTTTGTTGTTACAATATTTTTATTTTTTAAATTTCATCAGAACCCCTTTTTCGGATACAGGTTGTTGTAGCCCTAAAGAACCAATTAAGCAAAATTGGAGGCAACAGGACTCTGGCTATGTGATGCCTTTTTTATTATTTCATTTTTTGTTTAAAATGGCACAAATATTTATTAGTTTTGCTAAATAATTTGGCACCTAGATCTGGATGAAGCATCAGGAAGACAGTCGTATTTTAGCCCTAGCCCCAAAAAAATAGAGAGAGAGAGATAGAGACGGGGGCTTGGGGGAGGTGGTAAAAGGACGGAGCTATGTTTTGGCATTTATGTATCATCAAGCCTGAACTATATATACTTTTCAAGCTTGGCTGAAAGACCATGCACTGAAGTTATGATTCAACAAAATCCATAAGATAAAACAGTTTATGGATTATTTATGTATCATAATCCTCCTCTCATCAGGTCAATTTTTTCCCTTCAACATCAATGTCTTGTTTGAAATTCCCTTAATTTAGGGCATGGACCAACTAGGTTTTAAATCAAATAAGTTAAACTACTTCATATCAAGTTTCGGGGAAAAACAAAATATCACCACATATCAACTATTTTTAAACTGTTCAAATTTATAAATTACGTATGTGATAGAATGGTTAGAATTAAGTTGTGAGAGCATCCCAATGCCAAATAACATCTAAATAAATTACTTCAAAGGAATAATCAAAGCGGCCAACTTTGACAATTCAAATGGAATTTCCCATTTACAGGACATCGTATTTTCCTCCAAACGAGCGGCAAATGCCAAAATATGGCACAATCATGAATGCCAAAATTTGACATTAGTATATCAAATAAATGCATTGGAGATGACTTGTTTTTAATTTTGTACTTCTTCCGTCCTATAAATATAGACATTTTTACCTTTTTTGTTCGCTGTTCTAAAATAATAGTTCATTTTAAAAAGTCAAATTATATTTCTTTTAACTTTCTCGTATTATCTTTTATTAGTCCAAAAATGTCTTGACATAATATCAAATAAAAATAATTTTAAAAATAAAAGATAAAAAAATTACAAATCAATACATTAATGACTTTTATTAATATACGTAGTTTTATTTATTTATTTATTTTTTAAAGAGACGAATTTTTATAGGACGGAGGGGTATTAATTTTGTGTTCTTTGGTTAACACCATATCAAGCACAAGAGAGCTAGCCAAGCTAGCTAGAGAATCATAGAAATTAGTTGGATAATGGATTCGATTCCTGTCCAATTTATTTATTTATTTTAAAAAAGCAGCGATCAAGTCTTTGCGGAGTGCTCACTGCACGCTTGCAGAGGAGAGAGAATGAAATTCATAGTCGGTGCTTAATTGCTTACCAGTGTCCCACCCTTTACAAATCAGGCATGTATTAATTTTTTGAACGAGAGGTCCAAATAAACCACGGCAACGTGAAAACGAGAACGAAGACGAAGTAGAAGAGAAGAAGACGACGATGAGTTCCATTGAAAAAAAAAATAAAATAATAATAATAATAAAAGCAAGCGTATTTGTTGGATTAGATGCATGGGCAAAAAACTGTGTAAGAAAAGGGCCTACAAAAACATAAAATTACAAATTACAACCACACCATCCACTGTGAGACTTGAGAAAGCAGGTAGCTAGTTGCGGGGGCGGGTGTCTTCGGGCTTGGCAGTCCCAGTAACAATTTTAGCAACGTCGCCTGCGCTGGCTTCCGGCTTCTTCTTCACGTATAAGACAAAGTATCCGATGGCGCCGGTGATAAGTAGTCCGCCGATGGCCATGGTTGTTGGGCTATACGGTAATTTACGCCTCTGGTGTAATACACCACCACTGTTCTGTCCTCCTGCCTTCTTTGATCCATCTCTCCCCTCCTCATTTCCTCCCATCTCTTCTCTCTTTCTCTCTCTAAAACTTCCCTCAGTACTTCTCTTGGAAAACACTCCCTCTCTCTCTCTCCCTCTTTATGCAGAAGCGTCATGATGGCTGCCAAAGGAAGCCACGTTTAGTACGCGCGTGTAACGTAGCAATTCATCTTGGTTCATACACGTGGAAATTGCATGTTTTTGTTTTAGGACAAGTGTGTCTTGCCTTGGACAAGCTTACTGTGACGAATGTCATCGTGGGATTTTCGTGCCTCAGCCTTCAGATGGGAACACGTCTAGAATATGTATAGCTGCTTTTTCTTTTTCTTTTTTGCCTTTTTTTTTTTTGGGTGTTCAACAATAGAAAATGTATAGCTGCTTTTTCTTATATATATATATATATATATATAGAGTGCGGATATCCTGAGGGACGTCGCTCATGAGGGACGTCGCTCATGAGCGACTCCGTCAATCCCGAAATCAGGTTGGAGAAACGGCTCAGATTAAAAGAAACTTCTGAAGTTGCAGGCTATATGTCGGTTACGTGATAAATGATAAGTAGGTTAGTTTGGGAATTAATTTCCTCAAAGTAACACAATCTTATTCTCCCCATGCCTTTACCCCCATGAGACGCTACTCTCCACAGCATTATCGATAATTATCGATAATTTGCAACTGCATGATACGTTACTCTCCTCACTTCCTCATCATTATCGATAGCAATGCCACGTTACTCTGCTTAGCATTATCGATACTTGGCAACGTTACTCTCCTCAACAGTAACGATAATTGGGTTCCATTTATCGTTAATACTTATAATTATTTCATACTATAATTACAAATAATAATTATAAAATAATTTGATTTTAAATTATTTAGTTAAATAATCAAAATTAATACATAATATATATTTAACTAATTTATAGTTGAGGAATTAAATAGAATTTAAACTAAAACCATTAAATTTTTATTTTTTATACATCATTTACTAATTTTAAATTAAAACCCGTCATATGCATGCTATTATCGATAATGGAATGAGAAATATGAAAAGTGAGGATAGAAAAATTTGCCAAAAATGATAATATTTGTAGATTCACTTATTATCCATATGCATTACTCGTCATATTGAAAGCATTAAGCACTTATATATGATAATTTGAATTTATCATTTTTCATAATATTCAATTTTCAAGCCAACGCCTCCCCAAAACTGTGATATTGATAAAAGGTGGTGATTTTCAATGCTATTATCGATATTTCTATTTATTATTATCGATAATAATAATTGGCGTTAGTATTGCATGCAATTATCGAAAATTGAAAATCCAATTATCGATAATACTCTTGTATGGGTTATTCAAATCATCCCACTATCGAATTGTCCAAATATTTTATATCCAATTAATTATCGTTAATGCTACCCTCTCGATGAAAAAATTTCATGTATAAACAATAGACCATGAGTCCATATTATGTTTTATGGGATATCAAATTAGAAATAGGATATTATTAAAGAGTTAGAGAGATAAATATATTACAATTGTTTCATATCTAATAAGTTCATCTAAACTAAATTCAAATCAAATCATGCTCTCAATTTTATATTTATTTTTAACCATTAATAATCTACCTAAACAAATATAGATAAATATTTTTGTATAGATATTTAAATAATATTATTATATTATATTACCTATTTAGTTTTAGTAATTCTTTCTTATTTGGTTAAAATTTTACTCTTAGTTATGTAAATAAAAAAATTTACATAAATATTACAATTGTTTCTACCACGATTCAAATTATATAAAATCAACCCTACCTAAATATATAGAAATATGAAGGAAAAAATAATAAAATATCCATTGCACTTATAATATAAAAAAATAATTTTAATAAAATTTTATTATATATTTCTCTATTTGACTTAATCAATTGTATGTTTTACAATTAGGAGCATACAAATAATTTAAAAGGTGATATTAAATGTTTTATTTACATAATGTAATAATAAAAAACCAAGAAAACTAAAAGCAAATTATTTAAAAATTGATAATTGTTAGAATATTATAATTTAAATTCACATATTATTGGGTCTTGGAATATAGTGAATATAGGTATGAAAATCATAATGAATGACTTAAAATAAAATAAGTCATTCATTTTTTAGTAGATAGTTTTAAAATTATAATGCACACATTTTTAAATATATATATAAAAAAAGAAATATTTATAATTTTGGATAATATCGTTTCTGAATTGGATGGGGGGTTTATGTAATATTTTTGGGGAATTATGTGTATGATTGAGGAGTATATATAAAAATGGAAATTATTTTAAATTTTATATCCTAGTAGGGGTATTATAGTAAAAAAAATTATACAAACATTAAAAAATCAAACAGTTTATTTGGACATTAAAAGTGATTAAAGTTGAAACCAGTTTGATGGACTTGTGGATTGATTTCACTTTACAAATACCCACAAGATCTCATAAAAATCACGTGTACACAGTAACCTATGTAACATGGAAGCTCCTTGTCCTGCATTCATACCCGTGAAGAGAACAGGGTCATTATATTCCACCCGAGAATAGTGCAGATATCACAAAAAATTTTGTCATATACAATGACATACAACTTGGTTTGTAATATAGTGAAGTACAATATACTTTGATATATCGATATGAGATAGATGTGATTGAAATCTCTGAAAGCAGCAGTGGTAGCAACATGTGAAGTTGCTAGTAATAATTACTAGATAGGTAAAGAGTTGAGGGCATAAATGAATGAGTTACCTTTTTCTTCATGTATGGTATATATTGACACACATAGGGAGTGAATTTTTACAAATCACTGAATGCAATACCGAAGCCAAGGTTCAAACTTGCAAGTGAGTAGTATGTTCTTGTTTGGTCATTATATTTAAAATTATAATTTTTACAAAATTGTTATCAAATTTGATATTAAATGGTTAAACATGCATTGATGTATTTCTTGCAAGTGAGTAGTATGTTATTGTTTGGTATTAATATTTAATATTAAATATTATTAAAAAATGCTTTCAAATTTGATATAAAATGGTTAAAGATTCATTTATGCATTTATGTATTTCGTCAAAATCTCTATATTACTTGCTATCATGACATTTCAGATAGTTGCTTGAGTGTGAGAATTAAAAGAAAATAGTAAATATTCAAATACGTTGCTTAAAATTCTGGAGTAAGCATCGTAAATTGACAAATGAAGAGATAGATATGTGCATATCGTTTAATATTTTTTTTTTACCTTATTAAAAAGTGAATATACTTAAACTTCATATTAACTAAATGTATACATGCTATTTGAGTAGCGTAATCGATGGTTGGTATCATTTGCCGGTGCGGACGAGGCCCTTGTGTGAGAAGCACGTCAAACACAACAAAAAATCCTGGACGTGAATTCTACCGATGTCCTTTTTGGGTATTAAATAGACAAATTTATATTTATCATTTTTCATTCTTTGAATTATAAGGATGGGTGGCTACGATATTAACTATCTACTTATTCAGTTTAACCAGACGGATCATTCAACCCCAATCTCGTGCGAGTACTTCTTGTGGGTAGACGAATTGCAACTGTGTCCATGTGGAAGTGGCCAATGCAATGTATTAACCGCTAGCGAGGTAGTAACATCGGTCGTCGTTTTTGGATATGTCCTCAAGCGCATGTAAGTTACTAAATTACACCATACATATAGAATTTATGGGTCAAATCTATAATACTATTTAAAATGACTTTAATTTTCAGAGTAATGAACGCTCCAATGGTTGTGGGTTCATCAAATGGCTTCCTACTCAGTTGGCCCATTCATCAAGTAGCGAAGGAGAGCATAGATCTGGTTCAACTGTAGCTTCTTCTAGTTCATCTACCACGTTGGATGACGTGCATAGTAGAATACAGATGGAGCGTTATGCGTCGGAAAGAGTTGTCAATTTTTGTGACTCTCTTCTAACTACTATGAAAAATTTAAATTTACATAATAGAGATGCGAAGGAATGATGTTAGGCTTAAACATTTGAAAAAATGTCTCTATTTGCGACTCTGACAAATATTATAAATCTTCGCTCTTATTTTAAATAAGTTACTATTTACATTGAAGATGACATAAGCAAATTGTGTTTGTGTTAGTTAAATTTTTAAAAAATTTCAATAAATGAATCATAATTAAAACAATCATTCCTTAATAACTTAATTTTACTTAGTTACCGTTTGTGTCCAACGAACACATAGCATAGTTAAATTACGGTCTAATGTAGCACTTTTTCTGTAATGTAGCACTTCAAGATGTTTCTTTGATAGAACTAGTTTTGACTCATACATTGAAGTGGCATTTAGCGGTTGTAATTAAGCTCCAAAGCATTATATAAATTGCCCTCCAAATTCTTGCAAATGCCACCCAAGACCTCACACCTACTATTATTATCAATCATATTAAGTATAAATTTCATTTGTGCTCTAATATATTTGCTGATTTCATCCATTTTACTTGATAATCTTAATTTTCGATATTTGTAAATTTGTAATTTTGCTTTATGGATAATAAGTGCTTTCCACTCACTTTTATGAAAGATAGAAAACCCACTATTAACGATAATTCTAATTTGGCGTTATAAGTTATTATTTGGCTAATGCTTTCAATGACCACTCCTGCGTATCGATATTAAGGACTCCGCCAATACCGAATGAGTTGTGAATTTTGGGTGTGATTATAATTTGCTCTTTCTCATTGCAGTTTTTGTTGGTAGTGAGAGAAATGTATATTATGTTATATTGGGAAATAATTTTATACAAATTTTCCCACATAACTTTTCCCTCTCTCATCGCCATAAGTGTTTATGAAGCTTTTTATCACCGTCTCTTTCAACGAAAGAATTCATTATCGCTTATTTGGTTTCCAATTATCGATAATAGGAAGAATAAATATTGATAAGGAAAAGAATTCATAATGGAACTTCTCAATATCATGCATTCAAATAACAAATATAACACATGTCTGAATATTTATAATCTATTCTAATATTAATTCATCAAGTAAACACTCACAAATTAGTACAATTAGATAGAGCTGCCAAATTACCACCAACAGTCCACATCTCAATTTAAAGTAATCACTCAGAACGTTGCTTGCTCATTTAGAAGTTTCCTTCAAATTCCAAGCCTGTACAATTCTCATCTGCAAAATAATAAAATTAAAAATATACATGTGAACATTATGGATTTATTTTTAATCGTTCCGATTATATATAACTTAACAAATTTATTAGTAATTAGG
>JAESVK010000744.1:945832-980196 GCA_017140935.1 Hamamelis virginiana
TTAAAATACTTATTCCATATATGGTTTTACGAACCATGTGTTAAACCATTGATAAAAACTACGTGTCATCGAAACTTGACCCATATAACTTGTTTGGCTCATACAATTTGGATTTTTTAAATGATAAATATATTTCTAATAAGTTTAAATATTTCATTTTAATTATATTATATTTTACATTATATTTAATTCCTCAAAAATATTTTCTTTTACAGAAATTTACATATGTAATGGACCTAGTGTATTGCTAGTTTATAATATAACTTCAATAAATTAAAATTATATTAAAATTTCTGTTATGCCGATTATTCTCAGCTCAAATTAAATCACACTATCACCATCTTCAATTTCTAGTCTTGGACCATCATCACCTTCAAACCCATCTCAAAGCATCATAATCACCCACTTTATCATTTCTTCCACCGTTCCAAGAAAAAAAAAAAAAAAAAAAATTAATTAAACTTTTGTAATAAATCTGAATTTTGGAATAGTTTTCAATTTAGTATGTGTATTTTATTTTTTTTCAATTTCACATCTATACTTTGGGATAGTTTTCAATTTGGTACCTGTATTTTATTTTATTTTTGAATTCATACATGTACCTTGGGTAGTTTTCAATTTGATACCTATACTTTATTTTTTCTCATTTTCATATATGTACTTTTAAAATTTTTTAATCAAGACCAAATTGGGGACGACTGTTAATCTGATAAATAGAAATCTGACGTGGCAGACGGGTTAGGCATGTGGCAAAAAGGAAGGATCCCCATTCGAACGGGAGATATTTGGTTCGAATGGAGGCAAAACATAATTATGCCTTAAGGCATAACTATATTTTTTTGGACGTCTGTTCGAACCACAATATTTTTTTTTTTGAAAATTTCAATATAATGCATACCTCTTTTGAGTGTATGCATGCAATAGTCTGAGATGTTGGACATACAAAAAAAAAAAAAAAAGCGCAAAAGTTTTTAAAAAATTTTGTGGTTCGAAAAGACCAGAGTCCTTCATTTTTGCCACGTGGCTAATCCAACTGTCATGTTAGCTTTCCGTTTATCAAATTAATAGCCGTTCCCAATTTTGGCCTTGATTGAAAAAAATTTAAAAGTACAGGTACCAAATTGAAAACTATCCCAAAATACAGGTTATAAAGTGTGATTAAACCCAAAAAAAAAAAAATCATTTTTCCCACCGCATAACCTACTACTGGAATTTCTTACAAATAATAGATTTTTCAGAATTCAAATTCCATCTCTTGTTTAATTTGTTTAAGGGGTTGAATTTTCTTTTCCTTTCTTCTTTTGGTTTTTTCTTCTGCAAAATGTTAACAATTTTTTGGCTTTTCTCAACTAATGTGGTTTGTAATGTGGTGGTGACACATAATTAAGCACCATTTTAAACAAAAATATATGTTTTGACATAAGTGCATTTGGTTCCCTAAAGCCATTAGGAAACATGATTTAATTTTGTGGCTCACCATTAAAAACCATCGATCTTGCTATTCAGGCTAAGCTCTCATTGCTTAGGCCTTGATTAATAATGCTATATAGCTGTGCATACTGACATTGTGTGGTGATATTGGGTTGCTTCTTGTTATCCAAAGGTGTGTGAAAACTTGGATACTGCCATTGCGTTGATTCAAGTCATATAAGGATCCTTGAATCATCATAAAGGTGTTTGGATTGTCCCCAAAAAAGTTTGGTTTATTGTTGTTATATTAGGTTTGTTGTCTAAGAGCATCTCCAATGACAAGCAAAATTGTAGAGCTAAAGTCAAATTTGCTTACTACAGTGTCATTTTGGCTTGCTAGAATGTTTGTGGCTGTGGCTGTGGCTGTGGCTGTGGCATTACGTACTCAACCACCATTATCCAAGTTTGGCTGTGGCTTGCTTGAGCTACAGTGTCATTACTCAACCCCCATTAGCCAAATTTCTTTGGTTGGCTCTTAACCTTATTTGTTCTTTATTTTTTTATTTATTTTTAATATTTCTTGCTTACCCCAAAAGAAAAATGGGGTACTCACATTCAAGAGACCTCTCTATTATTTTTTTCTCTTTTTTAGTCAAGTAGTTCGGATAAACTTCTACTTTTTATTTTTTTGCTTTTAAAAGTAAAAATAGATGAAAGTTCCGAATGTAAAAATTTTGATAGTTACTTTTAAAAATTGAGGTAATAAGAAATTTTTGCTACCTCAACTTTTAAAAGTAACTACCAAAATTTTGCACTAAAGAAAATATTAAATAACTTTTATTTTTTAACTTTTAAAAGTAGAAAAATAGGAAGTAGAAGCTTATCCAAATGCGTCCGATCAATATAGAAACTTGGGCATTTGACAGGTGATCCAAAACGACTCCAAACTTGGGCATTTCTTATGTGAGCAATTGAATTTCCTTTCTTGCATACGTGTGCCGGCCATTCGACGGTCACCTGTCATATTATTAATAGCAAATCCAAGCCCCCTTTGGAGATGGCAATCCCTTATTGTCTGCCAAAAGTAAATTAGCAATAAAGGAGAAAAGAAAACAGTATAAAATCACATTCTAACCTTGGTCCCATCCTTACTGAGTTGATCAGCACATTAATTATCCTCTAGGTACGGTACGGTACGGTACGTGTGTTTCATCTTCAACAACTAGAATGTTTGAATCAACCACTGCAGTCAAGAAGAATTGGCTCATGATCATGAGATTAATTGAATGTTGTATTTAATGAGGTCGATAGCAGCTTGAGCATCCAGCTCAATTTCAAGATCAGTGATGCGAATGTCGTCTTTTTCAAAAGAAAAATGCTAAGTTGATCAAATTTTAGACCAAAATCTTTAAATCAAATTATATGGCAGCAATATTTCTCCTCTACTTTGTGCATTTTTAAAGTAGAGATTATAATATCTACCACATCATTTGATTTAAAAATTTTGATCTATGATTTGGTCCATCTAGCATGACTCTTTGCCTCTCACAGGATGCATAACTCAATGTTGTCTAGACTTTTGGCAAAACTCCCAACCCAATTCCCTTGACTATTAGGTATCAAATCTTTGGTCCTAACAAGACCTCATACCCATTCATATTTAGATAGCTTAAGCTAACACTCATTTGGAGGGTCTCATGCATTTAGGGCCCCAGCCCGTTTGGGATAACTTTTTCCAAAATCACTTTTGGAGAACAATTTCTTCATATAATTTTTGGAGTTAAGGTCAAACCATATTTTGACATATCAAAATTTTCATGCAAGAAGTGATTGTACGTATAGCAAAAGTTAGGAAGGAGGCCACAACTTTTGCTACAATCACATATAGTATGAAGATTTTGCATGCCATTCATTCATTCTATCATTTCTCAAATTGCTCAAAAGTGATTATCGCCTTATCTCCTTAGATCAAGTGGAATTTTAAGCTTTAAAAGTAATTTTAAAGAAAGCTAACCCAAATGGAACCCTTAATATTTTTGGTGAGAGCGCTCTTAACAGAAGAATTTGATGCCATCATTAAAAAAAAAAAAAACAAACTCTACATTGGTCCATGCATGAGTTAGCCACAGCATTAGTAGGGATTGATATTATGGTCAATATCTATTTTTTGAAAAAGTGAAGAAAGCAAGCTCGCCCTTGAAACCCTTTGCAGGTAGAAATTTACCTTATTAGGCTAACACAATGTAAAGTGGTGTAAGTTAAATTATTAGTTTATTATTTTTATCGTTTCCTTCTTGAATAGTGCAGAGAACTGGTCACCTTCCCATTTTTACGACTTTCAATTCTCTGTTTTGATTTTTCTGAGTTTAGATTTACTTGAATATCTAAAATTATGATACATCATTAAATGATAGATGAATAATATTTTTGAAGAATATATCATGATCTTAGAATTCAAGTAAACCCAAAAACATAAAAATTCAAGTGGAGGATTCCAATTCATTTATACTGCCAAAAAATTAATATGCTTTTATTCAAAATAAAAGCAGGATTTTGAGTTGTTTGGCTTTTCCACTGCTCTATTACACCTACACAGTTCACAGCTTTCCATATTTTCTGCCCGTTTAAAACCTTTTTCTGCTTCTTCTTAATCTAACCGTTACGATAACGGACAAAAAACAGTCTTATCTCCACAAGTCCAGAATGCCACGTGGCCCCAATGAACAACCTTTCTGCTATTCCGAAACCCAAAGTCTGGCTCATACGCCCCCTTTTCTAACGGCTAGTTTCTTCCCCTCCTCTGTATATATGCCCCTGAACCACCACCATCTCAATCATCTCTCTCTCTACATATCTATTTCTCTCTCTATATACATAAAAACCTCGACAAGTTCTAAGCTCTCTCAGTGTCTATCCATGGCTGCTGCTCTATCATCTTCTTTGGTACTCTTAACATTCCTACTCTTTAGCTTCTCAGAAGCCAGAGAGTTCTTGGTTGGAGGCAATACAGATTCATGGAAAATCCCATCTTCTCAATCTGAATCTCTCAATCAATGGGCTGAAAGTTCTCGTTTCAGAGTCGGCGACACTCTCGGTAAGTACTTCAATCTTCAACCCCAATCTTGAAACCCATCTGGTGGGTCCCCTCTCTCTCTCTCTAACATTTCCTTTTTCGTGTAATTCTATTTCAGTATGGAAGTACGAAAGTGGCAAAGACTCTGTTTTGCGAGTAAGCAAGGAAGATTATGTGAGCTGCAACATTTCTAGCCCCATTGAAGAATACAAGGATGGGAACACTAAGGTGGAGCTGGACCGATCAGGGCCCCACTATTTCATCAGTGGAACAGCTGGGCATTGCGAGAAAGGACAGAAGCTTGTGGTGGTGGTGTTGTCTGCAAGACATAGGGTGTTTTTGGGTGTTTCTCCGGCACCTTCTCCGGTGGAGTTTGACGGTCCAGCTGTTGCTCCGACGAGTGGTGCTATTAACCTAAAGAGCAGTTTGATGGTGGCATTAATGGGGGTTTTGGTATGGGGTTTGTTTTAAGGGATTTTGTGTTGAATGAGAGAGTTGTTATGGGAGGAGAAATCTGGATTTTGTTTTGGGGTTTGGATTTGAAGGGATTATTTATTTATTTTTATATGTAGATGAAATTAATATATTCATTTATTTAATTTTTATAAGAAATTGCAAGCTTTCAAAGGGTCAGAACTCTAGCATTCTAGCTAGCTATCTCAAAACTGGTCATTTGGGTAGCTTTATCATTCTGCCTTGCCACTCAATTCGATTAAGACAATGATATTAAAATTCTTTTATTCTAATTCAAATTGTTATATTTCTTCATTTCTCTCTCTCTCTCTCCACATATTTTGTTCCATCGAGATGTTTCATTCTTCTGTGTCATAAAATTGTTGGGAACAAAAAGACTTCTATCATTCTTCAGTGTTTGACAGGATTTTTCATTTTAAAAAGTTCCATTACAGAGTTACAGGGAAATAATTCTTAAAAAATGACTTTTCAAGTCTTCAGAATGAAATTCTAGATGACAGACTTATCTTGAAAGTTAATTTGAAAGTTATTTATGTAGTCCTATGTTTGGTTTTTGAAAAATGTAATTTTGAAAAACTGTGACCCTTTTGTTCTTAAAAGTATTATCATTTTTTGGCAGTCAGTTTTCTCATAAACCAACAGTTGGATCGCTGTGATTTTTGGCAGGCATGACATACATTATATAGATCTAATCAAACGGTCAGTTTTCCAAAATTTGCTCTATATATTTTAACTTCTTAATGCTTAAAATGGCAACGTGTTGGGTAGACAATCCTCAGTTTGTGCTTATGTTTACAGATATGGGATCGATATGGCTCAGGGAATTTTGGAACTTCACTCGAAAGATACCCTAGTTCTTAACCTCAAACCATATAACTTCCTTCTTAATGAAAATGACCGAGCAATACTTGGAGATTTGGGGATTCCTTATTTGCTTCTTGGGATTCCATTGCCTAGTTCAGACATGGCTCGCAGGCTTGGAACTCCAAATTATATGGCTCCAGAACAATGGCAACCTGATGTAAGAGAAGTCCGATATCCTTTGAGACTGACTCATGGGGATTTGGGTGCAGTATTGTGGAGATGTTGACTGGTGTCCAGCCTTGGTCTGGGAGATCAGTTGAGGAAATATATCACTCAGTTGTCAGAAATCAAGAAAAACCACATATTCCAAGTGGCCTTCCTCCTGCTGTTGAGAATGTTGTTCTGGGTTGCTTTGAGTATGACTTCAGGAGTCGTCCTTTAATGGCAGACATCTTGCAGGCATTTAAAAGGTTGGATATCTTTTATTTACCTATTCGCTTTAGATATAAAAGAATTTCCTCGTATATTGTTTGTCTTTCTAATAAATGCAGGCATATTCCTTTATGTTACATTTAGCTTAAAACCGATTGAATCGTGGTATGAAATATATGAATTAAACTGAAACAGATATTATTGTAATCAATTCTCACGTTATTCCATACACTAAACTACACTATATGTAAACAGCAAATATTTAATTCATATATCCCAATTTTCAACAGGATACTGCAAGTTAAGTTGAACCGCAATTCGTGTGATGTTTGAAGGGCACTGTGCAGAAGTTTTGAGGTACATCTTATGGAAGCTTTTTCCTTTTTATTGAGTCTCTGAATAAAAGCAAATAATAATGTGGGATGAAATGGTAGTTTCAAAAGATGTAAAACACTACTTGAATATAGTATTTCTGAGATGATTGAGAAACTAGAGAATGTGTGTCACCTGATCTCGTTTTGGATATAAGTTCATTTAAATGCATTGAGAGGATGAAAATGATCCAACTTGAATTTAATTTGTATATAGATTGTGGTGTGCTGATTCATAGACTAAACTACTTTTTATATAAATAGGGAGAAGATTTGGAATTCCTATATTCCACATTTCAATTTGGTGGGTGTAAGTTGAGTTAAACCACAGATCGTGTGTGATATCGGAAGATCTGTAAGAAAATTTTGAGGAAGATCTTGGAACAGCACAGTGGTGGTACTGACGTGGCATGGGTGGGGTGAGAGGCAGGGGTTCAAATCTCATCATTGACCTGGAAAAAAGGGATACAAAACACTACATGAATGCAGTCTTCCTGGGATGGAATGACAATCTAGAGAAGTAGTTGACACTTTATGTAAATGTGAAATGTCTGGCTTAAATTTCCTGGTACACGGGACATGCTAGAGCTTTCAGACTTAGATTGCCACAACTGTTTGCACCCAAGATTTTTCTGCAAAAAACGACAAGGCAATGACACTAAAGGGAAGACCAGGAGAAATGCCATGGCTTCAACAAGCTTTTGTTGAAGGGCGATGGCACACATCTGGCAGGAGGAAGGTCATATGGGATAGCCTAGAGCATGGAGTGAGAGTGTGATAAGACCATGAGAGTACCTACATATATGCAAATTATAAATGTATATATATAGTAATTTTCTTACGGGTATGTACACAGACAAGCTTATGTGAGGACTTGGAATTTTAATTAATGTGGAATAGGTATCTTAAAAAACCGACCGTTAAATTAGATATTCTTCTTATGCATGTCATGCATGCCAAAAATCACAGTGTTCCGACAGTTGATTTCTAAAATACAAATTGTGAGAAACTGTTACTGTTTTCACCGTTGGATATTGTCATAGTTTTTCACAGTCTTTATTTTAGAAACCAACCATTGGATCACTATGATTCTTGCATGCATGACATTTATAAAAAGAGTATCTAACCCAACGGTACCTATCCTATATTGGTTAAAAACTCAGGTTCTCACGTACGCTTATATGTGTATATACCTATAAGAATAGAACTCTATATGTATATATGTGGTTGTGTGTTTGTGTCTTTTTTTATGGATGGTCCTATTTTCACTAATGATTTCTTTGCATCTGCTAATTTATATATATATATATATATATATACATGTAACTCGAAAGGCAAATTAATCCCAAACACGAATCTAAACCATATTCTGATGTTCCACATGTAAATTAATTATGGAGACAAATATTTAGCTGCAATTCTGCAAATGTAACCTACATCTTTAAGTTTTAAGTTTGAATCTCGAAAAGGGTTGAGAAAAAAGGAAAAGAAAACTTTAATTATACTTATAAAAGAGAATCTGTTTTTCATACAATTATAGAGTATACGGCAAAGAGTTTAGAGTACCACACGTCAAAAAAAAAAAAAACAGAGAATGAAGAAATAACAATTTCAATTAGAATACCCGCGATGTGCACGCGCCCGTCATGGATGGCAATAATCATGTATACCATGTAATATGTACCACAACTGATCAATGAGATCCTCAGATGAAGCATCAAAACCTTAAAAATATGGTCCAAATCATCCTTCCCTGAACATTTTTGTGCAAAGTGGTCTCACACTCTCGCTTCAGTTTCAGCAATTAGATTAGGTGGGTGGGGTTAGGTCAATCCCGAGACATAACCCAAACCCACCACCCCTCCCGTCACCTGTGCTAGCCACAATTCTAGTTGGATAGAGTAATAAGCACAAGGCGGGCTCAGTCCTGTGCTATTAAAACAAAAAATGGAGTTCAAATGGCAGGTATCATTTTCTTTCCCATTCAGCATTTCTCCCTGTGAAAAACATATTAGAGTTCATGAAACAAGTTCATAAATTTCGTGAAATGTTCTAGTCAGGTATACCTTACTTTAACTAAAATCAGCTAAGAAATCCAAGCCCTTGGGCTCTTGGATTTCTTTTTACAATGAATCATGCATTAAGTGAAAAGAAATCCAAGTCCGTCTTAGCTGATTTTGGTTAAAGTAAGGTATACTTGACTAGATCACTTTTCCATAAATTTCTAAGATGACCTGAACAACTATATATTTCATTGTGAGATCTGACATCTCTCCATAAGAAAGTCGAGTAGTAGGCTACATCAACACTTCTCATGTAAATTTACAGAAGTTTTTGACTCGTTAATGGAAAAAAAAAAAAAAAAAAACCTTATATACGTCACCAATTTTGTCCATATCAAGTATCAGAGTTAAGGTCCAGAATTTGCAAAGAGTACTGAATACCTGGCATCTTTCTAAGATATAGAGGCACACTGCAGGTTTATTGTTGCTGAAAACTGAAATGTACGTATAAGTAGTCCTTCTAGTTACAACCTCTAGAAAAGGTCTACATGTTTGCAAAACTAGAGGAAGAAGTTCTAAGAAGAAAGCAGGTCCTGGTGATTTCAATAGCATCTCTATGCACAGAAGATGTGTGCCCTATTTAAAGAGTGGCAAGTCTTTCAAGAATTCAACTTAATAATCTGACAACAAAGGAAACAACATCCCCCCTCTAAGAATATTTTGCCTCAATAGACATGCATGCACTTTCTCAGATCCCATATTCCTCAGGACAGCTTGGAACCCATTTTTTTTAAACATAAAGAAACTGAATGGGTGAGCATAACTGAAACCCAAAACCAAGATGGATTTAGTTAGCGGCTAACCACTGCACTACACCCACTTCAATGACAAGTGCATAATGCTTTCTCATCTTCTACATATGATATTCTCATATTCCATATAGTATCAATAATATATTAATTCTTATATCTTGTATGTGTCTAGAGGCTTTCTCGACCTTAAAGTATGTTAAAAATCAATGATCTCATGCTCCCACTCCTACTCTCTCTCCACACTCTGGTTGCTTAGTATATACTCTACAATACAGTTAATACATCCCCATTAAGTACTTCAATCATCTACACTAAGCCTCTACAACTCACTTACCGTGCGTAACATGTCACTAGAGAATTCATATAATTCATCCCAAATACAACATCTATCTAAGCTTTGATGTTTTAAAGTTTAAATTAAATCACTTCCATGGTAATATACAACTCAACTAAGAAATCCAATGCGAGTCATATTTCATTCTCTAACTTCATGCTTGATATTCTAATTGAGGTCCTTCCATACTATCTTTGCTATCGCAATATCATTGACAAATACTGAAATTTGATTTGTTTAATCTCCAAATAATATTACTTCATATAACCCAAAGTACCAAAAAGACTCGAGTCTTTCTATACTTTTTATAGTTTTGGATTGTACTCCTCCCAATAACTAGGAATCATCAACACTTGATACCCAATCCCCTTTAGCTGTACAAGTAGTTCAGTAGTTGCAAAAATTTTAAATGTAACTATATAAATTGCTTCACGCCTTCACCAAAACATCAAGAAAAAGCCAAGGATGCAATCATTCAACATTCAACATTAGGACCACAGTGACATACCTACATAATTGAAGACAATGAAATTTTAAACTAGAGGTGCATAACTGGATGTTTCCGAAAAAAATTGGCTGCTGCTTGTCGCTTTAAAAGTGAAAGGGTGCCCATTTGGGCTTTCATAACAATAATACCCAATGAATGTCAATCACAATGACACTATCTATGACAAGCAGTTGACCATAATATTGTCAATACGAACGTAAAAGCTCAAATATATATCAAGAAGACTGTATCCAAGCAAAATCCTTTATTAAATAAAAAGTGGGTCGGGTAAGAAGAGATTATCAGATCCCTTTAAGGCATTAAAATGTATAACAGCGTTATGGACATTAAACAATCGGAAAAATTAAAAGACAAAAAACCATAAAATGAATAAAAACATGATAGTATAAGCTACAAGGATAAACCAGAGAATCAGTCCACAGGCAGTTCATCTTCATCTGAAGTGTTGACCTGTAAAGGTCCCTTAAAACCACCTTTTTGATCACCAAGAAGCTCACGAGCTGCTTTTTCAAGAAATTCTTGGGCAGCTGCTTGGACAGATTGCTTCTCTGATGAGTTATGTTTCCTCTTCTTATGGACATTCCTCTCCAAATACTTAATCTTTGCTCCCTCTCCTCTACTGATATTCCTCATACTTTTCTTCTGCTCTGCGAAATTTAAACAATTCCTCAATGGAATAATATCAAAATGGAAAACAAAGTCATGCCCCTAAGAAGTGATTGCTTACATACCAGGTGTAAGATCAGGCAGAGAATGCTCAATGAAACGGGTGGCTGCCCGATAATTTAGGGTAGTAGAAGGTCGCAGTGGTGCTTCAAGAACAAATTCAAAGTGTTTTAATCAATAATAGGGCAATAAATCACCACTAGTTAAAGTTATAAAATCAAATATAACTAGTTAAAGGAAACTTTTAAGCAAATTAAATTCACAAATCCCCCATCTCAAATCACTACCATCAATTTTCCTAAACAAAATGCCATTATTTTTTCATTAATTTAAAAAGTATCCTCGATAAATTATCAAGACAGGATTTGAGATGGGGTATTCATGAAGAATAGCATTTTCCAAAGAAAAAGTACCTTTACTCAAGTCTATGAACCGTTCTAGTTTGTCTTGATACAAGCTTAATCTCTCCTACATAGTAACACACAACAAATATATATATAAATTACATGTGACCCATTAGTCGAAACCTCATTATAGAAATTCCAAAATGACGAAATCCAAAATTAACTAAATAATCTGGAAATTTAAGCTCAATCTCTCCAATATATATGTACTCCAAAATAAAAAATAAACAAATAAAAACATAAATTAAGTGAGACTCATTAATCTAAACCCCAAAACAAATATGCCCAGATCACCAAATCAAAAAATTAAACCAAATAATCTAGAAATTTAAGACTAATCTCTCCCTTCCTACATATATAAACAAAAACCAAACCAAAAAAAAAGTAAATAAAGAAGTTAAGTGACACCCATAAATCAAAACCTCAAAACAAACACACCCGAATGATCAAATCGGAAAACACAAATACGCAGCATGAGAACACTTACAAATTCGGATTTTACAGGATGGTCGTCTGGGTGTACACCACTACATCTCAACCTCACTAAACACCAATAATAATAAAAAATCAAAGGAACATTAGCACCAAATTTTCATAACAATTAAAATAAGAAATTACAATTAAATGAAAAATAATTGAAACTATGTAACAACGAGAAAGAGTTTTTCACCTGTGAAGAGAGTTGAAGTAGCTTTGGCGAGCAAGAGGAGAGACTGAGTCCGTTGAAGCGGCGGCATTTCGGCGAGAACTTCTGGGTCGCAGAGAGACAAGAATTGTGGCAAGTGGGTTTGTACGTCTCGTACGTTCTGTGAAGTTCTCTCCACTGCTTCCATTACTGAGTCTGGCACTATTGTGCTCTCTCTAATTCCTCCTTCCATTATTTTCTCGACTATTTGATGATCTCTGCCCCTCCCTCTCCCTCTCTCTCTCTCTCTCTCTCTCTCTCTCGACCGCTAGGGTTTTGGGTTTAGATTGAGGTTTATTCTAGTTTTACAAGCTTAATTAAGGGAGAGAAGCAACATGATTCACTGAATCCCAAGATCAACCCTATACCGTCCAATGAAGGATTCCAAAATTTTATTATAAAATATTCTCTTATTTATTTATTTAAAAATGAAACCTATTTTAGATTTACTCTCGACAAAGTTTGGATGTAAATTAATTTACTCCAATTCACCTTCTACCTAAATAGTTGTGAATTTGATAAGTGAAAAAACAAATAAGGTTAAGGGCATACCAAGTCCCTTGGTTATAGGTTCGACTTCCACTAATTATTAATACTCGAGGTCACGGACCATAAGACACAAGCATTGTTTCGGAAGTCTTGTTCGGGGTGCAGGATTTAGTCTGGTGCGCGCAAGTTAGCATAAGATATCCATGCAAAAAAAAAAAAAAAAAAAACCTTTAATTCTGAATTCTCCATTTTTTATGCTGTAATCCTTTATCATATGTATTATTCTCACGAGTTATTCCCTTATTTAATTATAGAGTTATAATTTAGTCAACATTTGTTGACTTAGTCAAAATTAAAAAATACTTAAATGATCCTTAGGTCATTCAAGTGGCCTAGATCATTACTTAAATAACTGAAATCTAATGGCCATTTGAGTGTTTGCTAATTTAGCTAAGTAAGTTGATGTTGACTTGATCGTTTCTCTTTAATTATACACTTCTATTAAAATTTAATATTTTCTCTCATCCAATTCTAATTAACAAAATTGCTTTGCTAATTTTGACCTTTGTGTATACATCTTGTAGATAGAAAAGTAAATAATCAATTCAAAATTTTGATCAACAAATCTAAGGACAAAATAATTATAATGTTATGTTTATATAATGGTTGATGTGGAATCTTACATGATGTGGCACACCACCCTTGTGCCTTAGTGGTGGTACCATTATGTTAGGGTTTGGATAGTGTTAGGTTTAGGAGTCGACTTACTTATTGAGAAGAAAAAAAATAAAAATAAATAAAAATAAATAAAATAAAATAAAAAAAGAGAAAAACACCTCAAGTGACCAATATCAGCACAAACACTTTTCAAACATCGTAATCCTTAACATTCCAAGCATTGTAGGCTTCATCAATCAAAACTTAAACAAACATACGTTCAACCTCATAGAATGCACAGAATTAGACATATCCTCACACTCTTACGCTACATTTGGTAAGTTGGATATAAGGTTCAAATGGGATCAAGGTTGATCTTAAGATTTTGGAGGTTCTAATTAATCTCCTAAGATGGAGCTCTGCTATATATTAACATAAAAGAAAAGAAAATTACCGATTGACCTCTATTATGTCAGCGTTTTACACATTGTCCCCCTAAACTATCAATTGTGACACATTAACTCCCTAAATTTTTAATTTGTATCAAATTGACCCCTTCCGTCAAATTACCATTTGATTTTTAAACAAAAATGGAATCACATGCTATCACTTGACACATCTGGCAATTCTTGATACGAAAATTCCCCCTTGGTCTCTCTCTCTCTCTCTCTAAGCTCTTTGTCTCTCTAGAACTCTTTGTTATCATCTTCTTCCACCCTCTCCTTTTTCCACTTCATCTTTTCTTGGGTTCCTTTATAACCATATAAGATGACTGTCTAGAAGCATGTCTTCCTTGTCATGCTGCTTAAAATCTTCCCGCATCTTCTTGTATCTTTCTTTTACACTATGTTTGGATTGAGAGAATTGGAGAGAAGAGAAGAGAAGAGAAGAGAAAAAAAGAGAATGAGGAAGTTAACTTTCTCTCCACTTTGTTTATCATTTTCATTAAAGGAAGATATAATAAAATATTAAGGTGTAATTTCCAATATTACACTTACTCTTCCAACACTCCAAACAATGTATATACATAAAAAAATAAATTTGCCTCATTTCTCTTCTATTCTCTCTAAATCTCCCAAATTTGGAGAGAACAAATTTTGGCTCCCTTTCCCTCTACATTCTCTCCCCCTCTTTTCCTTTGTCTCCCATTTGTGTTATCAAACAAGGGAATTGGAGAGAAAATTAAAAACTGTTAGCCCTAAGGTCTTTGACCTTATTTTGATAATAACTAAACCATACATTTCTTCTAACAAGTGGTTGAGTGTTGTGTCTCCATAGACTCTTATTGGAGCTCTCATCAATATTCTTCAAGCAATTCAGCATGTTCATTATTCATTCAAGCTCAAAGCTCATGAGGATTTAAAGCTTAAAGATGAAACAATTTCAAAGTAGTTCAAAACAATCCTTGAAGACCTACTCAAGCTTATGAAGACCTTTTGAAGTCAAGTTGCTCTCTTTGTGATTAGGAACTCTTTGTAAGACTTCTCTTATGTTCAATGATGTATAGCTCAAGAGAAAAACATTTTCCATCTCATTATGCATTAGCATTCATGCTTGAAAATGTTTTCAAAATTGACAAAAAATGTTTTTGGAACACTTAGTTAACTTGCCCAAGTGTATTAGGTTGATTTTGACTTAGAAAATTCGAAATATTGACTTTGGAGCTTCCCTAGTCGACTAACCCTTTAGTCTTAGTCGACTAAGTGAAGGTCAGAGCAATGTTTGAGAAAATCCTAAGTTAGTCGACTAATCACCCTGGACTAGTCGACTAATACTTTCCTAGTCGACTAACCCTTGCTCTTTAGTCGACTAATGGAAGATCCAGAAGCCATGTTTTGTTGCAAAATTGTCAGTCGACTAATAGCCCTTTGCTAGTCGACTAATCGATCCTGGAGAAAATTTCCAAAGTGTTTTTAAGTTGGCAGTCGACTAACACCCCTGGTTCTAGTCGACTAACAAACCCAAATTTTGATCAAAATGAATTTTGCTTAGCTAGTCGACTAACCCATAGTACCTAGTCGACTAACCGAGCCCGGGAATGAAAAATCTTTTGAAAATGCCTTATTAGTCGACTAACACCCTTGTTCTAGTCGACTACTGGTTCTGCAACATCATAATGGCTCTTTCTTTTATTAGTCATTCGAGCATTAAATGACCCCCAACCACTTTGAACCTCTCTAATCCGACCTTCAGGGTTTCAAACGGTCACTTTGGCTCTAGTTGGCTATATATTGAAGGTTAGCTCTCATTTATTACTTACCTAGTGAATTAATCTCACTTGTCTTGATATTCATTACTCTCCAACCTTCATTACTCTTACTTCTCTTTGACAAAACTCTTGTGCTATATCTATTTGATCATTTGAGAAGTTATTGAGCTATTGTATTGATTACAAATCAGCTTTGTAAAGCATTTATTGTAATACTCTTCATTCAATCATCTTGTATTGTGAGTTTGTATGGGTTTTGTGAAAACTCTTGTGGGTGAGTTGTCGTCCACCTTGAAAGAAGGCAAAGTGTAAAGGTTTCTCCACCTTGAAAGAGTTGCTTAGTGGATTAAACCTCTTGACGGAGTTCTTGAGGCGTGGATGTAGGCGCAGACCGAACCACGTTAAATCGTTGTGTTTGCTATTCTAACTCAATATCTTTATTTCAAGCTATTTATTGATTTCTTGTTGTATTGAGTTAATATTTAATCTTGCATTCTATTCATCCTTATTCAATTTATAAAATTTTTGTATCCCATTTTTGAAAAAGTTTTTATTTGCCTATACTCTATTCACCCCCTCTAGAGTATATTTTGGGCCAACAAAAACTTTCTCTTCTTCTATCCAACTCTCTCAATCCAAACGCATTGTTATTACATCTGTAACAATCCAACAAATTAGGCCATTGAAAAGGCAGCAACCATACAATTAAATTGGATGTATATAAGCTTTTACTTGAAGCTCTAACATTAACAATTTGTGTAGAACTATTCATAATTTAGGTATTTAGTCACAGCAAGCAAGAAATTTTATGTGCAAGTGAGGTATTTAGTCACAATTGATTTGCTAAGGAAAATGGGTTTTTCTTATTCGATTATCGGACGGTTTTTTCAAGCTTATTTTGGAGGCATTTCTTCGATAAAGAGCTCAAGACAACTTTGAGGTTGTTCGATTTTATCTTCAAATGGGTTTTTCTGTTCGATTTTTCTTATTTGACTTTGAGATTTTATCCAAAATCCCGGAAAAATGATGTAAAAAATTTAATTCAATAGAAGTTTACAGTAAGTTTAGAGAGAGAGAATGAAAGTTGAATTCTTAGTCTAACGAAACAATTATGGAAATGTAACCGAAGCAAGCCAGCAGGTATATATGGATATTAAGAGCAGAACTGCCATCTAAGAAGCTTCTATTCTCATCTTTGATTAATAGAACTTTTGTATCTAAAATACCTAAATAAAAGGATTGATGAGTGCCGAGATGGTCAAGTCAAGAGTTTGGGTGTATGACGAGAGGTCTAGTGAGTGCCAACATCAGAACTCCAATACCTACAAATTCATGTATCCTCTCTCCTCGTGAAACCCACACCAGGCATCAACATCACAGCCACCATCGTCACAGCATCACCGACCAACATAGCCCAACCTAACCGTCGGCCTTCCTTTTTCCTCAGGCAACTGGAGACCCTTTAGGCAACCCAATCTACTACCAGCGAATTTCTTGGAAACTAATCCCTCATCTAATTTATTTAAATTTATTATTCTTTGTAGAATTTATTTACTAAAAAGGGTAAAAATGCAAGTTTTTTCATTTTCTGTTTAAAAATCAAACGGACATTGAATGAAAGGGATCAATTCGACACAAATTAAAAGTTTAGGAAGTCAATGTATCACAATTGATAGTTCATGGGTGCAATGTGTAAAATAATGATAGTATAGTGGGTTAATCGATAATTTTCCCCAAAAAAATTGCATCCAAAATATTTAAGTACTAGTCAATATTTTCCTCTTTTTTTTTTCCACATTTTCATGCTAGCTTAGGATCCTTTTTTGGTATATATATGGATGTTTTTTTTTTTTTGGGTCAATTATTCATGGAAAGAATTACAAAAGAGTATCTTCATTATGGAGGTTAATAATCCAATCAGGGGGTTCTTCAAACCAAATATACTGATTTTCAAAGTTTTTTGGCATGCTTAGCTAGAGTATCCGCCACCAAGTTGCATTGGCGAGGAATATAGGCCAAATGAAAGGTAACATTATTTGAAAGCATGAATCGAATATCATTACAAATCACAGTAATTTCTTCTATTGGGGAGGACAATTCCAATACACAATATGTTACCTGTTTAGAGTTGCTTTCAAATTCTGCATTACGGATGCCTCTATCCACTGCAAACCGAAGACCCTTTCTTAGTGCTAGTGCTTCAACTATAAGACCATTGTAGCATGACCACAGACCTTTGCCAAAGCTACTCTAAACAGTCCTTCACAATCTCTTATTAGGTGAAAGATCGTGGCCATGGATTCGTAGTGGAAGGAAACATACAACAAAAATTTAACAAAAGTTGAATCCATCAACACAACCATCCCATAATTCTAACTCAAGCATAGGATCATGAATGAAACAAGAACATTAATTAAACAATTTAATTAACTTACTTGAATGTCTTTGTAGAATCTTTAAGAATGAATCCAAGCTTCAAAACGATGTAGCCTCTAAGGTATCCACACAAACACAAGGCTTTGAAATCCCTTGCGATTGATCAACACTTGAGTAAAAGCAAGCTTGAGAGAGAGAGAGATGATCACAGTCACTAAGGAAGAGGCTCCCTAAGTCATGGCCTTGATTGGTGGGGTTGATGATCTCTTTTCTTTCTAGGGTTTAGGTGGACTTAGTGTTAGCATGCACCTAAGCCCTTATATTTATAGACAAATACTAGGATTTCTAATTTTGCAACTTGGTCCTCCTTAATTAACTATTAATTAAAGAGACACCCACAAGTTACTAAATTAGAAACTTTCCCATCTCTTAAATTAAAAAGCTCTCTTGTGTTCTTTATGTGTGTGACCCTTTGGGTTCACCCTAACCTAGTAGTGGACCGGGACATCTCATGTGTCCTAAAATAGAAACTTTCTATTTCAAGGTTCAATTGGAATAATTCCAATTTTGCCCTCAATGATAACACTTATCATTAGGCCTTCACTAGTCATGAGTGACATCTAGCAACATATCATGACATACCTTAGGAGTGGGTGAATAGTAAAACTAAATGAACCCTTCATGTTACTTAATCCTTCATCCCCTAATGTCGCTGTTAAGATAATCAGGTATGGTTATAAGTCAAACCTTATCTTAACAACTTGTTATGTGTCTCACAAAATATAATCTCAATAAGATGAACCCGATGAAACTCTTTCACAGTTCACCTATCACTCTGACCAGTGATTCAATATGAGATTTATCTTTGTGAACAGACCCTGACATTCTCTCTTATCAAATTGTGAGTGACAATTTCTTATTGCGCACTCATCTACCTTTCATACACAATTCACTAGAGCCAATGAGTACCGATTACATCCTCATGGATAGAATATATACGAAGTACTATCAAACCCTAATGCCATATGCATAAAATAACTTTAGTGCCTCAGGTTTAAGGATTACCAATCAATGGACGTAACATAAGTGTTGGCATTATGGTTCCCACCCTTATTTATATAATTGATTTTGATGATAACAAACATTGTACTATGAATATTATATAGTGCATATGTTATTTGAATTGTCAATTGATCATATCTATTGATCCTACCTTTGTTGCACTTGTTATTAGTAAAAGATATCTTGTGAAAATTATTGCGCTCTCTAGTATATACCTCAAAATCACAGGATTCTTGGAGTTGCAATATCTACAAAGATCAATCATTCAATCATCATGCACTTCATTATTGAAGTTCAAGCATGGAAGCCAATCACAAGCCTAGCTCAAGACTCGAAGCTCATTTGGAAGATCATTTTGAAGCCTTGTGTGAGTTTAGGATTTGTGTAAATCTCTCTCTAGAATTTGAACTTATTATGGCTCAAAAGATGATAAACCTTGTAAACCATGTTTTTGTACTGGAAAAAAATCATTTTTACTTGGACACAAATGATTTTAATCAAAGTAGGCTTTTATAAACTCAAAAGACTTGTCATTTTTCACTAAAATTGGTTTTGAACACTTCTTAGTCGACTAAGCCACTATGACTAGTCGACTAAAGTAGTGGCAGTAACAATTTTCGTGAAAAATTTTCAGTAGTCGACTAACCACCTTGATTAGTCGACTAAAGGCCTCCTTAGTCGACTAACCACTTCAGTCTAGTCGACTAACCGAGCCCAGATTTCAAATCTTGTGAGTTTTAACTTGTCTAGTCGACTAATCCCTTTTGCCTAGTCGATTAATCGTGCCCTGAACTTTATAACGGTTAGTTTTGACCAACCCAAACGGCTATTTTATTGTGCCTAACGGCCATTTACTACTTGGGGCTTATAAATACTCTTTGATTGAGTATTAAACCAGTTGTTGATCACATACAAACATACTCCAACTAGTTCTATCATCTTTCTTGTATGATTTAGTCATTAATCACTCTCTTGAGCCAAAATTTAGTTCATCCATTTGAGAGATAATAGTGTGAGCTGATTTGTAATCATCTACTCATCAAGGAGTTCTCTAGTTGTATTCTTATTTGAATCACTTGTAAATCTTGTATAGCTCTTTGAGAGCATTGGCTAAGCATTCTTTGTGAAGCTTGAAGAAGTGTTCTTGGTGAGCACTAGTGGGTTCTTAGTGAGCCATTTGTTAAAGTTCTTTGTGAGCTTAGGTGAGAACCTTCCACCTGGGATAAAAAAGATCGTGTAAAGGTTTCTCCACCTTGAAGGAGCTAATTCTTAGTGGATTGTTGGGAATCCTTGAGCTGAGGCACAAGGCGAGGAGTAGGCGGAGTCCGAACCTCGTTAAATCTTTGTGTTTGATTTCTCTTCCCTTCTCTCTTTCAATTACTTACATTAATATTAATTGCTTCTGCTGCTTGTAAATTGATTTCTAATTTTATTTAGTAATTAATTACAAAAGTTTGCCATAAACCCTATTCACCCCCTCTAGGGTTATATATTTGGGACAACAATAAGAATATTCCTTTTACTTTAATCTCCATAAGAATATTCTTATCAGATCATGTTCAGTGAACATAATCTCTAACATGCACCCACATATTAACTATAATGTCATTACACAGATAGTAGAGACTGCCTATCCTCCAATTGGAACTAGTTTAAATCAGTGCTACTCTTAGTGGTTTATAAATATCCAATTTGATAAACCTATGAGTAAGAACTATTTGGAATAAATGTGTGTGAGAAATATAAGTCTTCTTATCTTAACATCTCGAGATATATAGCTCTCTATCATTAATTCATGAACCTTATCGTGTAATTAAAAGCAAGATAAGTAATACCTTCTTATTATAATATGAAATTAATATGCTCTTTAGGATTGGTTTTAGGGCATATCATCAACATTAGGAAAATGCTAAGTGGACCAAATTTTAGACCAAATTTTTTACATCAAATGATGTGTCAGAATAATATTATCTTGATTTTTGTGTATTTTCGAAATGCACAGAAATCAAGACTGTATTATTCTAACACATTATTTGGTTTAAAAAATTTGGTTTAAGATTTGGTCCATCTAGCATTACTCGATAAGGCGATTCTTATTTTGTGTTTGGTGGCATTTTTTAAGATTCAGATATCTTATCCCTTAGATAGTTATTTATCTAAAATTTGAGATATAATAACACAAGGGAATGGTGGCATTATTCTATAGAATCTCTCTTTTAATAAAGTTGCCTAGTAAATATGAGATCCCACAATTTTCTTATAGATTTTTTTATATTCGTAAAGAAATAATTCTCCCTTCCAACAAAAATCTCACAGCATACAACGAATTTTATTTTATTTTTATATAACAAGAATCTTACAAGAGCCCATAGGCACCCAACTCTACCCTCCCTCCCTCCCTAAGTAGGAGATTTTGAACCTAGACCTCCTACTTCGAAGTGAGAGAGATGGACAATTGCACTAAGGCGCAAGTCAAGTAAGGAGTCATGATCTAGTAAATTTTGGTTTAGATACCCTTGTTATGGATATCATGTCTGCCAAAAATCATAGTGATATGATGTAGGCATCTCAAAATAAAGACTGTGAGAAATTCTAACCGCTGAAAACTGTCACAGTTTTTTTTAGTGACATATCTAAGAAACTGTCCGTTAGATCACTGTGATTTTTGGCATGCTTGACATACATATGCATAGTATCTAATCCAACGGTCAGTTTTCAAAATATGCATTCCACAATCACTTATGAACTTCAATTTCGCGAAAGCCAGCATGTGTTGATAGGATCATTTCTGATTAAGTAAGATACTTACATCAATTTTAAGGTTATATTCAATCAAATATCAAGCTAAGGTAATTGTATCTAAATTAACTGCCTATATAGTGAAATTTTTTATCTAAACTTAATTCTATGATATGCATTTATCTGTAGGGTCAGTTGCTCGGAAATCATACCTTGTATACATTCATCTTTCGGAAATCATACTTTGCGAGGCAGATGTCTCTATTTTGAATTTTTTTTTTTTTTTGGATTTTTATGGAAATGGACCTCAAAGATCAAACAATTACGTAAATGGACCTGACTAAACTATATTTACCTTCATGGACCTCAAAAGACGAAAATACCCTTAATAGCCTAAGTTATTTACAGTTAAACCATTCCAACAGTAAAAATTTTGAAATTTTTTTACATATAATCCCCAATTTTATGAATAATCCCCAGTAAATGCAATAAATCCCCAACCCCTACATTAGTAAATAATCCTCAAAATACAATATAATCCCCAGCCTCCAATGTATGAAAGAATCACAAATGTACCAAATAATCCCTAATCCCCCAATTTAAAGACAATGAATTAAATACCCATCAAATCAAAGTTGATGTGACATTTTTCATAATTTAATATTATTGATGTGACATTAAAGTCAACCGATTTGACTCATAAAAGTATGGTGTTGACGTATTGGGGATTGAAAATTATGTGTAAATTTGAGGATTATATTATAATGTGATGATTGGGGATTATATGCAATATGTGGGGATTATGTGTTAGGGTTGGGATTATGAATAAAATTTGAATATTTTTTTTTTATAATCATTAGAAAGGGTATTTTTGTCCAAAAAAGTGCTCATAGGTCCATGAAGGTAAATATAGTTTAGCCGGGTCCATTTACGTACTCCCTCCGTACCATAAAAGTATGCATTTTTCAAAAAACACGCATATTAAGAAAACTTATTAATGCATTGATTTGTGATCCTTTTTACCTTTTATTTCCAAAACTATCATTTTTCTACAATTGTATTTAGTGTTATGTCAAGATATTGGTAATATGGACGAATTAAAAGAAATATAATTTGACTTTCAAAATGGACTATTATTTTAGGACATTCAAAAAAAGAAAGAAGACCTTTCTTTGTAGGACGGAGGGAGTAATTTTTTGATCTTTGAGGTCCATTTCTAAAAAATTCTTTTTTTTTTTGGTTATAAAAAATAAAAATAAAGATAAAATATCTAGGGTATCATTTACTCCATCCGTCCCATAAAAATAGACTTTTTCTAAAAAACATGCATATTAAGAAAATTCATTAATGCATTGATTTGTGATCATTTTATTTCCAAAACTATTCTTTTTCTATAATTACATTTGATGTCATGTCAACATAATTTTGAAATAATAAAGGATAAAATAAGAAAGTTAAAAAAATATAATTTGACTTTTTAAAATGAACTACTCCCTCCGTCCCACAAATATAGGCCAAAGTAGTCAAGACACACATTTTGAGGAAGCCAATTAAATATTGACTTGGCCATATTTTTTTTAATTTTTTTTTAAATACCCTACTATTATAAGACTAGAATACTATTTAAAAAAATATTTGACTATTTAAAAAAATATTTGAGAAAATATGACCAAATCAATATTTAATTGGTTTTTTTAAAATGCGTGCCTCGATCACTTTGGACTATATTTGTGGGACGGAGGGAGTATCATTTTAGGACAGTTAAAAAAATAAATAAAAGAAGGTGTTTATTTGTAGGACGGTCGAGCATTTAGATTCAACCCGCTAAACCCAATCTAGAAAAGCAAACCGTAGAAGCTGACAGCTCTAACACAGGCTCACAGCCAAGGAACATAGATGGGCTGTTTCGATTCCACTTGCGAATTGACACAGCGGCCATTGTCCACACAAATCTTCCGGCAGCTGCTTAAATCACCTTTCTTTCACTAATTGCCTCCTCATTCGCCCAATCCCGAAGTCAAAAATTTGGCAGATTTTGCCAATTCCTCTCTCACTCACTAAACTTTGGTGCTTCCATCAATGGCGTCCACAAGTGCTATAACCCCACAACTTTCTAACTGGCACCGACTACATGACCACAGAAACACTAGCTCTTCTTCACTCTTCTGCTGTAAGCTCGCTCTCTCTCTCTCTCTCTCTCTCTCCCTCCCCACACACACACATGTATATATAAAGCTTCCCTCTTTTGTATTTCACACACGCGCGCGCGCGCAATTTTGAACTGCACTTCGTTTGGGGGTCATTGACGATTTGAACACTCAGCTCTCTCTCTCTCTCTCTCTGTGTAAATTTTTTATTTGAATGAACTGTCCTCCGTTTGGTTGCTGAGAAAATATACGAAAATAAACAAAATGTTGAGTCTTATATGTTTTCTTTTGTACATGTTTCCCAAAAATGAATAATTCAAGTCAACCAAGCCAAATTGTTGTATTAGGCACAGTTGGTTGGAACATTTTTCTAGGCTCCTTAATAGAAAAAAAGAAGAAGAAAAGATTCAACACTTTAATCTAATAATTTCTTCTATTTTGATCAATTCAACCAAACTGAACATACAATTGTGTGTATATTGTTCCAAACTATGGTCCTCATGAAAGTTGGTTGGTGAAATACTTAGGGAAATGCCTTTTATGCTAAAGGTGTTTATTCATCATGGGCTTCAAAGTAAATGATATAAGGAGTGTAGAATCATGTGAGCTTCCTAGTTCTGGCTTACATATAAGTGGAGGGCTGTCTGTGTAAATTACTTTCTGTGTTTTGTTCTCTTTAATGCCGAGGTGGAAAATGTAGTCACTAGCCAAAAACTTCTCATTTTCAGAATGAGCAATGATTTTGCGAGTCTAGGTTTTGTGTTCACTTGGATAATTGTTGATAATAGATTTGAACTGCAACATGATGTGCTTCAACTGAAACTTTGAGAAAAAGAATGTGTGAGTGTATTATGGACTGAATGCCAAAAGTGGCTGAGAAGTTATAAACAGTTGGCCTACGTCAAATTCTTCTTCTTCTTAAATGTTTCTTCTTCTAGTAAAGAAGTTCTGAATAATTTTATTATTTTTATGTGGTGTCAATGTTGTGAGGTGTAGAGCTTGATCTGTTGTACCCCTGTATAATCGGCGTGCTATTTAGATTACACTGGTCATTATCATTCTTTGGTGCATTTAATATCTTAAGGCAGTTCCTTTTGTTTTTTTTTTTTTTTTGTTTTTCGTTTTGTTTTTTTCTTTTTTCTCACTTAAGTTCTTTCATAATCAATGTTTATTAGCAAGAATAGTGCCTGTAATCTTATTTATGATATTTGATGATAAATGAGGCTTACCTTTCTATGTTTCTTTTTAGGTCAAGTAAATTCTCATGCAAATTCTGTTGGTTCTTCGATTTTATTATGGCCCGGCAGTAAAGTTAGAAAGAAACAGAGGTCTCATCGTTTGTGTGGTTTATTTGGAGGGAAAAGGGAAAATAATGCCAGCAGTGATGATACACTGTCAAAGGTTTGATTGATTCTCCTTTTTCATTTGAGATTTTCACTTAACTAACTACTGCGACGGATAGTTTTCGCTTCATTCATGAATAGTACTCGCTAGGAAGTGAAGGGATCAGTAAATACTGCATACTGAAATTCTTCCATTTACTTCTAAAGTTTTGTTCTCCTTTATGGTTTTCTTTGTTTGATGTTATGAAGATCTTACCCGTTTCATGCCCAATTGAAGAGTTCTACTTCTTTCCCAGTCAACATAATGTATAAAAGAGAAAGGGGAAATGCCTATACAAATTAAGAAGGGCACTATATGAAGTGTAGATGGCTAGATGTCAATAGTGTGGCAGTTTGGCTGGAAAACCAAGCCAATAATCTTGATCTGGGCCTAACAAAATATCATTACCCAACGAGGTGGTTTCTTTGCTGTGATGGGATAGTATGGGAGTGGTTTGGTCATATTTTGTGTACCTCATGGGTTAGCCCACCTAGTGAACCCAAACAACCCCCCAAAAAAAGAAAAAAAAAGGGAAAAGAAAATTAAGAAGAAGCTTAAAATATCAAAACCATTGAAGTCAAAATGTATAATTAAATCAACTTAATATTAATTTACTAATGGATTTGGCTGAACTTGGTTGCCTAATGACTCAGATTTGGCTGAATTTGGTTGCCTAATGACTCAAAGTCGCAAATCCTTTCCCTTTCTTAATTTAGATCCCGAGCCAAAGCAAAACCTTTTGCCAATCGTACAGAAGTGCCAGTTTGAGTCATCGAAATGTTAGGAGTGATAACTCTTGCATGGATTCCTTCAAGTCTGTGGAGACTTGAAGCATTGCTAGAAACTCTTAGAGCCACAAATTCGGGCTACTTAAGCTCCTCAACCTGGTTAGAGTCATATATGCCCAAATTTCTGGAAATATATTAGTTCTTTGTGATCCAAAGCCCAGCATGTGATATAATTGGATCAATGGGGGAGTAGGATTGAATAACTTATCAACCCATTAAAGCACTGGACATGTTCACAATTTTCAACTATGTTTTGCATTATGGTTAATGTTCCATTGGAAGATCAAACTCCTCAATACTTCAGGGGATGACTTGCAAGCTGATTCCACAAGGTTAGCTTTGAGGCCATGGTTTAAAAGAAAAACGTTTGGTCAGAATTCTTAATATGTTTCTTTCTGAAGGGACCGAAACAAAATGCTTGGGGAAATTGTAATTTTCAAAACCACTTGTTAATAGCCATTTTGAACTTATAAATTCATCATTTTGTCAGTATACGACCAACTTAGTTAAAGAATAACTTTGCACCTACTTAAATCAAATCAATAAGTTTGAAGAAACTCACATAACAAGGTACAAATTCTAAGTCATTTTTATTGCATCTCTGCTTTATTTATTTATTATTATTATTATTATTTTTTTCGTATGAAGAGAGTTGGGAATAATTCGGATTATGAATTGGTAGATGCGATCGTTGAAATGTGCACCTGTAAAGAGGAGTGGATGAGATGGTTGCAAAACAAGTTAGGCTTTTTCTCAATCTGTTCTTTTTACAGGTCCTTGATTGCTGATAAGAATGCTTCTTTCTAGATATAGCAGTTTGATCCATAATGGCATCCTTTGTTTGGACAACAGCCTTTCTTAAGATCCTTTCTCTTTACTAATTGATCTCATGGAACTGGTTGATCTATATTAAGTGAGTTATGTGCAAGTCTAAGTCCTAGAGTGCAAATTAATTGTCCCTAACTTTTCCTCTGTTGGTCAAAATTGCTTATTAGAGTTGGCATGCAGTGGGTTTTAGCATTGGTGCTCTAAGGCATGGGGTCTACAGGGCACGCAAATTGGAGAATTGTGACTTGTTGAATCTAAGAATAAAGTTTCCATATTTTCTCTCCTGTTGATCGACTGATTAAATTTATTTTTATTTTCTGTGGAGCGATAGAAACCGGAATATATTTTATGGCATTGGAAGTGCAGTGACAATTGCAACTATGGATAATCCAGTAAAAAACCAGAACAGGAACTACCAAGCCTTATTCCTACTATTTGGGGTTGGTTTTATGTATCAAAGTATGATCAGTCAAGATTTGATTAATTCTATGGCTGGGTCTCAACCTGATATCAACCCTCTATGAATTGCTGCTAAATAGTTGGAAGGCCGGTTAGTGGCAGGGGCCTTCCATGAACTTTGGTTGAGACAGATAGATATTTACTGTATTGGTTGTGTAGTTTAGACACATGCAACCAAGGAGTGCATCCAAATCCCTAGACCAAGAAATGATCTAGACATGGAGGTTAGAAGGCACAATTTGTCTAGGGAACTGCATTCATCTCTTAGGTATTTGGCTACCTACGAGAGCCAAATGTGATTCCCACATTCATTATCTAGCCAAGAAAAAGGAAAGAAAAATAAAAAAATAAAACCGTGGTACTCAAATAGTGTGTGCCATTTCTTTTTGTCACAGATGTAATTAAAGTTTTATGTTATCTAAGCCTTGAATATATCAGAGAGCTTTGGATACTATACTATTCCTTAACCTTGCATAGTATACAGTCTCAGTTCAGTACTCTTGGTGCCCACTTTTTTTCAAATGTTAATTTCCTCTTAGGCTCCATTTATTCTTGGCAGATGTTAGTTCTTGCAAAAAATTTCTGGGCGATATATATATCTCGAAGGTTCCATTTATGTTGATGGATACTATATCTTGAAATTTGGGGAAAATTATCATGTCTACTCAGTTGTCTCCGGGGAAAAAAAATCTGGTTACACGTGAATATATATTTCTTCCTGGTGCAATTTTCCTGGAAAGTATTTTTTTTATCTATTCAAAAAGACAATAAGATATTGATACAATCTTTTTTTTTTCCCCTCTTTGAAATATATAAGTATAAAATTGATGCAGTTAATAGAACCTGTTAAAGAGTCAAGTACCATGCAATGAACTGGTATAATGTAATTCAATCTATTGTGTCCACAAAGTAACCTAATCTACCAGAATTGTGAAGAATGCAAGCTTTTTAGTATTTCAATTCTCTACTTCCACTCGATTAGTTTTATCTTTTTCAAGTTGCGTACTTAGTTATGACTATAGTGATCCCTATGAACTGGCAAAAGAAATTAAATGGACAAAAATTCAATGTTGCTGAATTTTCATGGAATTACTTGTACTAGGTTGTTGACCAATTAAATGATCCCTTCAATGCATATCGTTTATATGTAATTGTTATCATGCTTGTTATGCACTTATGCCTTACCTCTGCATCATTCTTAAATAATAGTGCAACTAAAAGAATCGTCTTTTCTTTTAGACATCTAAAAGGGGGTAACCTTTCACAAATGTTTTTCAATCACTCAGAGATTACTTGATTCCCATATATGAAACATAAAAATGGAAGACTACTGTTACCAGCTTTTCTTATTTTGAGGCACATAAATTCGAGTTTGTGTGGTGTTGTTGGAATTTGTTTAGTTTATTTTGTCTCTTAACTATTGGTGTTTTTTTTTTTTTTGGTTTCTGTTAAGGGGAAGCTAATAAGTGGAATGTCTTCTAAGGAAGTTATTGGGGTTTTGAAGTCAATTTCGGACCCAAACCAAGCTCTTTTGTTCTTTAAGTCAGTCGCTGAGCTGTCCAATATTGTCCACACCGCTGAAACCTGTAACTACATGCTTGAAATCTTGAGAGTTCATAGGAGGGTAGGGGATATGGCTGTTGTGTTTGATTTAATGCAGAAGCAGATCATAAAGAGGGATTTGAACACTTATTTGACTATTTTTAAGGGTCTTTATGTAAGGGGAGGGATTCGGCAAGCTCCGTTTGCACTTGAACGGATGAGAAAAGCTGGTTTCATTCTAAATGCATATTCATATAATGGTCTGATTCATTTGCTTCTTCAATTTGGGTTTTGTAAGGAGGCATTGAAAGTCTATAGAAGAATGGTCTCAGAAGGAGTAACGCCTAGTCTCAAGACTTACTCTGCACTTATGGTAGCATCAGGGAAGAGGAGGGATCTTGAAACCGTAATGGGTTTGCTAAAAGAGATGGAAATTTTGGGATTGAGGCCAAATGTTTACACGTTTACTATATGCATTAGAGTACTCGGGAGGGCCGGGAAAATTGATGAGGCTTATGGGATTTTGAAAAGAATGGACGAAGAGGGATGTGGGCCAGATGTTGTTACTTACACAGTTCTCATTGACGCTCTTTGTAATGCAGGGAAACTTGATGATGCCAAGGAATTATTTTTAAAGATGAAATCTAGCAATCATAAACCTGATCGAGTAACTTACATAACTTTGTTGGATAAATTTGGTGACTCTGGAGACTTGGAAGCAGTTAAAGAATTTTGGACTGAAATGGAAGCTGATGGTTATGTTGCTGATGTAGTTACTTTTACAATACTTGTTGATGCTTTATGCAAAGTAGGGAATGTCGATGAAGCCTTTGTTACATTGGATATCATGAGAAAGAAAGGGGTTACACCGAATCTTCATACCTATAATACATTGATTTGTGGACTATTGAGAGTAAAAAGATTGGGCGAGGCGTTAGAACTCTTCAATAGTATGGAATTTATTGGTGTTCAACCTACTGCTTATACGTACATCCTTTTCATCGACTACTATGGAAAGTCAGGAGAGTCTGGCAAAGCTCTTGAGACATTTGAGAAGATGAAAACTAGAGGAATAGTTCCTAATATTGTTGCTTGCAATGCATCCTTGTACAGTCTTGCAGAAGTTGGTAGGCTTGGGGAGGCAAAAGATATTTTCAATGGACTTAAAAATAGTGGGCTAGCTCCAGATTCGATAACCTATAACATGATGATGAAGTGCTATAGTAGGGCAGGGAGAGTAGATGATGCCATTAAGTTACTATCTGAGATGATGGAAAGTAGATGTGATCCTGACGTCGTCATTATCAATTCTTTGATTGACACACTTTACAAGGCTGATCGGGTGGATGAGGCATGGGAAATGTTTCAAAGAATGAAGGAGATGAAGCTTGCTCCTACAGTTGTGACCTACAACACATTATTAGCTGGATTGGGGAAGGAAGGTAGAGCCCAGGAAGCCATTGAATTATTTGAGAGTATGACTAAACATGGGTGTCCTCCAAACACGATTACTTTCAACACACTTCTGGATTGCTTTTGCAAGAATGATGAGGTTGATTTGGCTTTGAAGATGCTCTATGACATGACAAAAATGAATTGTACACCTGATGTTTTGACTTATAACACGGTCATCTATGGCTTACTTAAAGAAAACAGAGTAAATGATGCATTCTGGTTCTTTCATCAGATGAGGAAAATGCTTTATCCTGATTATGTTACTATTTGCACCCTCCTTCCTGGCGTTGTAAAAGAAGGGTGGATTGTGGATGCTTCTAAAATTTCCAAGGACTTTGTTCATCAGGGTGGGGTTCAGATGGACAGGCCTTTCTGGGAAGATTTGATGCATGGGATCTTGATTGAAGCTGAAATAGATCATTCCATTTTATTTGCTGAAAGAATGGTATGTGATGGGGTTTGCCAAAATGACTCAGTATTGATACCTCTAATTAAGGTTTTGTGCAAGCATAAGAAAGCCCTTGATGCTCACGCAGTGTTTTCGAAATTTACCAAAAGTTTTGGAATTCGCCCAACACTAGAAGCATATAATCCTCTAATTGATGGGCTTCTTGAGGTCCATCTTACCGAAATGGCTTGGGGTCTTTTTGAGGAGATGAAAAATGGTGGTTGTGCCCCTGATGTTTTCACCTACAACTTGTTATTTGATGCCCTTGGAAAGTCTGGGAAGATTACTGAACTTTATGAACTCTATGAAGAGATGATTTGTAGAGGGTGTGAGCCTAACGCAATCACTCACAATATATTCATTTCCAGTCTTGTGAAAGCTGATAGTTTAGATAAGGCTATGGATTTATATTATGATCTCATAAGTAGAGATTTCTCTCCCACTCCTTGTACATATGGCCCTCTCTTAGATGGCCTTTCAAAGCTGGGAAGACTGGAGGAAGCAAAGCAGTTTTTTGAGGAGATGGTGGACTATGGATGCAAGCCTAACTGTGCTATATACAATATTCTTATCAATGGATTTGGTAAAATGGGCAATGTAGAGACTGCTTGTGAGCTGTTTAAAAGGATGGTTAAAGAGGGAGTAAGACCAGATTTGAAGTCCTATACTATTCTTGTAGATTGCTTCTGCATGGTGGGGAAAGTGGATGATGCTCTGCACTATTTTGAGGAACTAAAGCGAAATGGCCTTGATCCTGATTTAGTTTCATACAACCTTATGATTAATGGGCTTGGAAGGTCACAGAGGGTAGAGGAAGCCCTCTTTCTCTTTGATGAGATGCGGAATAGAAGGATTAGTCCTGACCTGTACACCTACAATTCCTTAATACTCAATCTTGGGATTGTTGGGATGGTAGAGGAAGCAGGAAAGATGTATGAAGAACTCCAACTTATAGGCCTTGAACCTAATGTCTTTACTTATAATGCTCTTATTCGAGGATATAGCATGTCAGGCAATCCTGAATCTGCATATGCAGTCTATAAGAAGATGATGGTTGGGGGCTGCAGCCCTAACAAGGGAACATTTGCACAGCTTCCTAATTAATTCTTTGACATTTTTGAGATGCATGATGAGCCACTCGTTTTGCTCGTTTGCTGATCTCTGTACTCGGGGCATACTAGTAGGTATTACTTCAATTTTAGCTGTTCTTGGAAAAATCCTGAAACACGTCGTCGCTGATATATATATATTTTTTTTCTGGAAACTTATTTACTGTTCTCTTATTAATTCAGCGTTGGGTGTTTTATTCATTTACTTAAATTTGCTTAAACTTGGTTGTCTCAGGGATGCTCTAGCCTGATTGTAGTTGATGGTCAAATAATGCGGCGGGCATTCAAATCAAATTTTGTGGTGTTTGATTTTACATATCCTGGCACTAGATGTGTCTGCAAAATTGGTGATTAGAATGCTATCCTTGCCTCTGCAGATCTGATATACATGGTCCATATATTTTAAGGTGCGTACTTAGTCTCCCAAAACTGTTGTCCATGAATAGTGTATATACCCTTGTAAACTATGTTCTTTAGGTTCGATAATGTAATACATTGTTTCTAAAGTACAAATGCTATTACTTATCTCATCTTTGTTCTACCTGTTTGGTTTATATTATTATATGTGAAATATATAAAAGAAATTAATTTTTATTCTAGTTTTTGGATACTGTTGTATTATATTTTGTTCCAGTATTCATATGGTATCTATGTTACATGACAATCAGATTGTATGTACATCTTGACATATCTGGCTTGCCGCCGTAACTGCGCAAAGATAATGTGAGGGTTTCACGTGCATAGGAATTAAAAATAATTCCATTAAGACATTATTTGTACGAAATTGTAAATCTCAAAAGCAAATAACCAATGCCAGAGAATTCGGAGGGAATTTCATAACAACTGATTTGCAGGAAATTTGATTCAGTTACTTGATACTAGTATAACTGTAATACAATGTTAAGATTAGAGATGATTGGGACCTTCCTTTAAATATCATTAGAGGTCGGCATGCCCTGTGCATGTGGGGTGCAGTTACCAAAGCCTGGGGTGTGGTTATCCAAAGCTTGGGACATGAGTATTAACTGTTGTTGGTGGTTTTTGAATATCAGAGAGAAAGGAGTTGAAAGAAAACAAAGGGAGAGGCAAAATGGCTTGCTAACAAATTAGGGAATGTCGCGGGCTGCCCCCAGGGGGGGGGTTTGTTTGGACAGTATTATCTCTTGGTATTCAAAATCAAGTGTTTTCAACACTGTGTGAAAGAAAGAATGAAGAATGCTTGTTTTGCTTGGGGAAAATTTTCTGATTCTGTGGAGGAAATGGCAGGGTGTTGTTGGCCTGTGAGGTATTGGATTATGGAATGCTCTTATGAAAGTCTTTATTTATTTACTATTTGTAATTGTCAAGACTGTTTTGGTTGCCGGTCGTATCCTGCTGTGCCCTGGACAACAAGTTGTTTTCTGCTGCCCAGATAGTAGCAGATTTTCTCCTTGCTTTGGTATGACTTCTATCTATTCCTTTTCTGTTTCTTTTTTCTTTCTATTTACTTATTTACCTCTTTATTATGCATGGATTGAATTTGTTTCATGGTTTTAGTTCAAATATCAGAAGTGAGGAATTCAAATGCAGAAACAACAAACAGTACAGATTCCATTTCCTCGCATATTATGGATTATTGGGGTATATATTTAATTGTTTGTATGGTTCTTATAAGTCAAAATTAAAATAGATTGAAACAAAAACCAAATCTATTTCTAATCTCAGTTTGTCACTTATTGTGCAGTTGGCCATGCTATTGATTTATTTCTGATTGATTGTTTTATTTATTTACTATTTTAAGCTCATGGGAATAGCCCAGGTGGTGAGGGAGCTGAGGGTCGCCAAGACACTCTTCAAGTTTAGGGGAGAGATTTTGGGTTTAAACACAGAGAGATTTTTGCCCATTTATCAAAATATTACTAGGGGGATTTTGGGGTAAGGGTACGTTTCAATGGATTGGCGGGAAAAGGGGGGAAAAAAAAAGTGTACTAATTTTTATCTATATTGTCTTCTAAATTCTATAGGGATAGTATTTAGGTTTGGGAGTTTTTGGGGTTAAACTCATCTTCTTCAAATTACTTCCGTGCCTAAAAAGGAAAGTCTGCATGCTTTGCAGGGTAACAAAACAGAAAATTTGTCTTCCTGTTGAGGTTTTGATGGAACAATTGCAATTCTTTTATAAACGAAAGTCAGGAAAAAAGAGCATCTCCAAGACTCTTCAAGTTCTTACACCAAAACTGTATTTGGTGATCCACTTAAACAACTCATTTTTCTAATGGACTCCGAGAGCCTCTCCAAAGTTGATTGTTTTATCATTTTTTTTTGTTTTCAACTAAATACACTTCCCCCAACAAAACACATCCAATTGTTCTCTTCCTCCCTCTTTTTTTTCAAGAGCATTGCTACGGTCCCGTACCAATTCCCGTTTGATGTGGCAACATGACTTGGATATGTCACACAAGCAATTTTGACTGTCAACCTTAGTGTATTTTCACTGTATTAGGATTCGTCATCGATTCCTGTTTCAGCCTTTTCTTTTTTTTTCACTGTCTTTTTTGAATTTTTATTGTGGATTTTATTTTTTGTTTTCAATGTCAGTCTTTTTTTTTTCATTGGTTGACAGTAAATAAGAAGGAGGTTCTTTTGTATTTTTACTGTCTTTTTTTTATTTTCACTGTCTTTTTTTAGATTTTTATTATGGTTTTTTTTTTTTTTTTT
>JAESVK010000744.1:980296-1003484 GCA_017140935.1 Hamamelis virginiana
TTTTTTTTTTTTTTTTTTTTTTTTTTTTTTTTGGGTTTTCATTGACAATAAAGAAGAAGAAGAGGAGAAGGAGGAAGACAGAGAAGAAGATTATTTTTTTTTGCTATAAAAATAGCATTTTTTTTTTTAATAATAAAAAATATAGTAAAAATCCAGAAAAAATCCATAGTAAAAATCCAAAAAAAAAAAAAAAGGCAGGGAAAATACAATAAAGCACAATAAAAACTCATAAAAAAGAAATGAAAACTAAAAAAAAATCAATGAAAACCTAAAATAAACACAGTGAAATTAATAATAATATAAAGAATACAGTAAAAACCTAAAATTATATAGTGAAAATACACTTATGACGGTAAAGATACACCCGACAGTGAAAATACACTAAAGACACTGAAGATACAACAACAGTGAAAATACACTTTATGATAGTGAAAGCTGAAAGAAAATAAAAATAAAAATACACTTCAGGATAGTGAAAATAAAAGACAGTAAAAATACACCGTTAAAGATGGTTAATGTAGTCTTATAACATCGCACGTCATGTTGACAAATAGGATGTAAATGCCTAATACATGAAAAATTACAGTAAAAGTAACATTTCCTTTTTCGATACTATAATTTTGAAGAAAAAGTTTGCGGGTGATTTTGACTCCAAAATTTGATGTGGCGCTTCAACTTGGAAAAAAGAAAGAAAGAAAAGGATTCACTATCTCTTTTGGAGATGCTTAAAGATAGATTTGTATTTTCTCTTCTGTTTTCAGTGGGTGTTTAGTGGTGGTACCTTGAAACCGAAAAGCTGAAACAGTTTAAAGGCCATAGCACGTCATTCACGAGAGGCTAGCTTTAGTCAGGCTAGGATTAGAACACGTGTCACTAATCTAATGGTTAATGAATAATTTAGACTAATTTTTAGAACTTTCACTTCATATTAGTTTTCTTTTTTTTAATAGTTAGTATTATTTTAAAATTAAAAATAGTTAAAATAAATAAATAAATAAATAAATAAAGCCTTTTTCTTTTTCTCTCTTTTTTTCATAATTAATTTTCTATTGTAAAACGTTTTGTAATTTTATTATATAATAGAAATAGAGATACAAAGGTTTGAGTTTTAGAAGTATGAAATGAAAGTCTGTTCTATATGTGCTTTCTCGTTAATAATTATTTTCATGAAAATTAAGCCAATAATTATGAAAAGAAATTATATTTATTTTTCAAAAATCCCAAATACAATGAATTAGTGTTTATAAATATTTGGTGAGGCCATTGTTTTATTTTATTTTTAACTATTTTTAATAAATAATTATTGAAAAATGCTATGCATCACTGAATTTTCAAAACTAACCATTGATGATTTTTAAAATTATCATAATTTCCTTCTTGTAGCGATACTTGTAGCAACTTGTTGTACTGGTGTATAACATTACTCATAATTATTTTATTATTAAATATTAGTTATTTAAAAAATAAAAAATAAAAATCTACAATTATCCTGAACGCCATGATATTAATAATAACAAGATATTGATGTATGACCGGAATCCAAAATCACATTCTCTAGAAATGGGAGCTATTATATATTACAAGATTAGCATGAATACCAATTAAAACATTCCATAGAGTTTTAACCCTAGTTATCAGGACCGGACCAGCGAACCGGACCCTTAACCGTTCTGGGTTTATTATTGGACCGAATAAGGCAGGAAACTGGAGTAACCCACCTTGAACCGCTTGGTCAGACCGATCAATTAATAATTCAAATTTTTTTTTTGGAAGTTACATTCCTTGAGGTTTGAACTCCTAACATCTTTTTTTTAAAAAAAAATGAAAGTCTTTACCACTAAGCTATGCTTTACTTATTATTATTATAATGCAATCTATAAAATATAACCTTATTACATTCATATACTTGTAAAAATCTCAAATATATTTAAAATAATAAATATTTTGTAATTAAGCGGCTCAACCGTTGACCCAGTGGTTAGACTGGTGAACCAATGCCTTGGCCAGATTGATGTTTGGTCCGGTTCTGATAACTATGGTTTTAACCATGCAAAAAGAAATTTTTTTTTTTTTAAATATTTTTGGTTAAAGGCAAAAAGAAATTCTATTATATATTACTTCTCACATAACTTGAATTCCAAAAATGAAAAGGGTAATTTGGTAATTCCAAGGCATGGCCCTTTAGTAAATTAAAAATAGGTTTTCTTTTGTTTTTGGTGAAGAGTAAAAAAAATTTGAAGCCCAAAAATGGAGGAGGGTGTTTTGGTGATTGAACACCTGTTGTTTGTTGTTGTCTTTTTTAACACCACCATTCCAACCCATCTCATGTTTATAAGGTTCACACTTCACCCAGCAACAACTGCAACCATCAGCACACAGTAGCCATTTATATCCTGCTCTCTCTCTCTCTGTCTCTCTCTCCACCAACCCCAAATCATTCAAGATATACCTTGCACACACAAGATAGAAAGAAAAATTACCAAAAAAGAGAAAAAAGAACCCCCCTCTCTCTACCTTGTCTTTCTCTCTCTAAAAAACAATGGTCCAGCTGTACCAAAATTTATGCATAGAGGAGAAAAACACAAAAGAGAAAGAAAGATGGAAAGAGAAGGAAAGAGAGATGTCTTCAAATGTCCTCCAACCACACCTCTCTCTCCTAAAACAAAACAACTTCCCAGAAATGCCCCTCCTGCAAATCCCCCCATATTCCCTATCTTCATCACACATTCATTTAACTCTATCCCCAATCTCTATGGGCTTTTCCGGGTTATCACATTCAAGACTTCCTCAGAGAGAGGAAGAAAACAGAATACACCGAACCCTTTCGGTCTCTCTCCTTCTCTCTCTATCCTGCCCTTCTCTCTCTATAATTACACCTTACTTTCTTTCTCTACGCGTCTTTTATATTTATATGTCTCAAACCTTATCTCCTATTTGATCTGGGTTTCTATCTGCGTTGCTTAATATGCAAGTTTTGTTCTTAAGGACGTGATGTTGGAGAAGAAGGTGAAAAGGGTTTCATTGGATTCTCATCAATTTTCTCCCCGATCTCTCTCTCTCTAAACCCCTCTCTCTCTCTCTATATATTCATATGTGATCTGGGTTTGAGTTTGCTTTACCTAGTCTGCAAAGTTTTGTTCTTGGGTACGAGATTTTGACGAGTAAGATGAAAAGGGTCTCCATGGATTCTCATCAATCTTGTGGTGTTGATGAGGAAGCTAGGGATAGAGTGAAATATGGAGGTCTATTGCAGGATTACTTGGAATTGCAAAAGGTTAGTATTTATTTTCTCCTTTTTCTTGGTGTTTTTCTCCTCATTTGATATTGAATTTCGAGATTTTGGAATTATATGAATTATCAATTGTTTTATTGATTATATTAAAGTTTTATTGTTTCTTTCGATGTTTATTTTTACTCCTTTTTTTATTTTTTTTTTTATTTTGGGAAAACATATTCAGATAATATTGGTTTGTTCTTTGTGATCATTTAGGGTATTGGTTTGGATTGTTGTTTACCCATCTGTTTGGTTTCTGAGAAAACCCACCTCCATGACAAATAGTTGCATTATGCTCATTTTGTTTTTCATTTTTTGTACAAGATAAGAACATGAAAATATATTAAACTAGGAAACTATAGTTGCATTAGGCTCAACTGTTTGGCTTAGTTGATTAAAGGTTTTTTGTTTCTGGGGCCCCAAATAAAGAAAAATCTAAGATTATAAAATCTTTATATTTATTTCTTTTCCTACATTTTCTCAGCAGCCAAACAAGAAGGGGATAAATAGGATTTTCATGAGTTTTGACGTATTTATTAGGTTTAGATGGTATGATCATCCACAGATGACTTCAAGTTAATGTTTTTGTAGGACTTTGTTTCAGAGAAGAGGAAATTGCAGATAGCAAAGCAGAAGAGAGGAACACTTTTAGCTGAAGTTCGGTAGGATCTTCATTTCCTTACTTTGAATGGATTTGCATATTTTCTATTGCACTATGTCAAATCAAGAGAAAATATAACCACTTTAATTCTGTTTCTTTGCCAAATTTCAGATTCTTGAGACGACGACAAAGATACCTACTGAATATTAAACCTGCAAAACTTGATCCAGAACAATATCTTCATCAACAGCAAAAGTCAGATTTACAAAACAAAATGCACACAAAGCAGAGGAATTATAGTCCCAATGAAGCTGCCCTGAAAAACCAACAATATCTTCATCAACAGCAAAAGTTAGATGCACAAAACAAATTGCACAAAAAGGAGAGGAATTATAGTGCCAATGAAGCTGTCCCGAAAAACTTGCCTCCCGTTTTGGATTCGAATATGATTTTGGTAATTAAATTGGAATAAATTTGGTTTTAGGAGTTGAATTTTTACAAAAATGGTCTGTTTTTCCCGTTTTGGATTCGAATATGATTTTGGTAATTAAATTGGAATAAATTTGGTTTTAGGAGTTGAATTTTTACAAAAATGGTCTTTTTTTCTCCTTCTACGGGTCTAATAATATATTTGTATTGGTTTTAATTATTATATTGCAGGATGGTGAAGAAGGGGGAGAGGGAAGGAATGAACAGGTGGTTTGGGAGCCTAAGAATTGCTTGATCAATGAGAAAAGAGTGGGTAAGAAGAAGATTTCATGGCATGATCCGGTGGCTTTGCAGGTCTAAATTTCTCATATGTAGTTTTTGATTTTCTGGGAGGAGTAGAAAATTTGATAAAGTTAGTATACATCAAAATTGTAGGAATACCCATCAATCAAATGAACTTTAGTTATGTGTATTCTTTTCTGTATGATTGCCAAAACCTGCAATCTTACAAAGATTTCTTTTTCATTCTTCAAGGACTTAGCAATCAAACAATGCATCATGTTTCAATTTCTTTTCTGTATGTTTCATGTAATACCCAACAGTTATTTGTTACTCCTCCAATGATTATTTGTTAGAGTGCTGCAATTCTCAATGCCATTTTTAGTGTTTTACTATCTCCCATCAATCCTACTATCAGATGTTGTTGATGCAGCAATACTATGCCCATCACCTTTCACATTAGCACAACATATTGATGTTGACATGACATGCTATATTAACCCCAAGTGGGTAGCTCAGTCGCAGAGCAGCAAGTAGGGTTAAGGGCGTACCAAGTCCTATATTCGACACGAGGAAGAATCCTCTATTCAATTATTGGGGATACTCCTTCCGTGAACATTTTAAAAAAAAAAAAAAACATGTCCACTAAAAAATACTTGTTTTATGTGAGAGGGACATGAAACGGGACCTGTGCACATATCATAAGCCATGTTAGGCAATGGGCACGTGGTGAATAGTGATTGCAAGATGACATTTTTCCTATTTATTTATATTTTAACAACTATCTTGGACAAAAGCTAACATATATTAAACTAGTGTAAAGGTTTCGTTTCAATTAACTATTCCATTTGCAAATTTTTTTTTCTTATTTTATGAAAGGCCTCTGTTATTTTTTACACTCTCTCACATATGGTATTAAAAGTAAGGGTTTAAAATAATTTTGTGCCATATATTTTCACCGGAAAATGAAATTTAGTCTACCTACTTTAAAATTTTGCAATTGAGGACAAAATTCAAAACAAGTCCCAATTGCCATTCCAAGCTAACGGAGTTGATGATTGGCAGAATCTTTTGCTAAATTTTATTGCAAACTTTTCTTAAAGTTTTTTCTCAAACTTCTAATCCGTTTTAAATTAATTTTATCTCAAAAAATCCTCAAAATCAAACTCTACAACATATTTGAAACTCATTAATTTTAAAGAACTAAATGATTTACTCTACACCAAAATTCCCATACTGATTCTTAAAAAATAGAATCATGCTTCAATTTGCCATTAAAGAATGAGCAAGCTCCCTTGATTAGGGTTTAAAGATAAGGCTCTTTTTTTTTTTTTTTGTTTGGTTTCCGTTGAAAGGGAAAAAGAAAGAAATAAAAAACCACCTAGTAGTTGCCTTCTATCAATAATAATTTAATTGCGTAAAGAACAATCTAGTGTTGTCCACATAAATACCTCAAAGCTGCTAAGAGCTTTCATAAATTGACAACCAATACGCTTAAGCCCTGTTTGGATTAAACTTTTTTTAAAACTAATTTTGGATAACCATCGATCTCTTCACATAAACTTTCAAATCATATCTTCACATATCAAGGTTATTATTCTAAAAACCATTGTGCCAAAAGTTAAATCAAGCGAAATCTTGAGCTCTAAAAATGATTATTTTTTAGAAAAGCTAGTCTCTATTGATTTAGAGTTCCGCTGATGATACTTCAAGGGATTTTGAAGCATAAATATGTAAGATATAATTATTTATTATTCCAAAGATTATACTCTCAACAATCAATCTCATGGACTACACAAGTAAAAAATTATCAGCCCTTTTGGCATAAAAAAATCTCTCCTCTGTCGAGATTTGAAACTTTAAACTTTTGGGATGGAAGAGTTTTAGGGAATGTGGGATCTTCACAGGACCCAAAAGCACAAAAAGGGGTGATAATTACAAGTTCAGACTTCAGATTTCCATCTGTTCCAGCCCTCTTCCAGTGTCCAGCTACTGCTTACAGAAGTCCTCCAAGACATACTTTACCTCACATTGAGAAGTTTTCAAAATGAATCACTGGATAGTCAATGGATAATTAAAATCCCAAAACAAGTACCCATATTAATTCTACTCAAACACCAACCCAAATCCACCCTTAATCAGACTCAGGATAAACCGTAATCAAGAAACCTGTGAAAGCTGCTATTTTATTTACAAAACTATCAAATAAAAGCATATTTTAATGTGAAGTTAGGTGGGAAGCAAGCAAAGATCACAAATGTACAAACTAAAGATAAATCGTTAACTCATTTCCTACCAACCTGAAGTCTTCAACAGAACAGCAATATCCCCAGGAAATTGTAATTACAATCCAATCCATTTTCACCAGCATTGGAGCCTCACATTCGACCGTCGTGAATCTGACAATCAAATCACTTCCATCGTGCTACAGGGGACTTCATTGTTATCACCAGTACCAGCCAACTTGTCCCTATCTGCATTCTTTTCCCCATCAATTTTCATTCCATCTGCTTCCCCATCTGTATTACCAAGTGTATCCTTCTTTTCCCCTTTGGATGCTGTTTCCTTGGATTCTTCAGCATTACCAGGTGAATACTTTCCCTCTGGGCAACGTTGCTGTTTCATCAATTTCTTCAGCATTATCCATCAAATCCTCCTTTGGGCATTTAGCTGCTATTGTTCCTTCGGCTCTTTGAACATTCTCTGGCACAGTGGATATGGCTATGACAGCCCCACCATTCTTCCGCAGCAAGGTCATGTGCTTCTTCCCATTCTGATGAGCTTCCATTAGCGTTTCATTTTTGGTCCCAAAATTACACATTCGGCACCAGAACTTTAGATGCTGTCGCTTTTTGTCTGATAGCACCCCACCATTTACCATCAAATCCTCGGTATTTTGCATTTTTAGCTCAACAGCGTTCCCATTTTTCATGACTTCCTGATTTCCATTGGGGCTTTTCCCATCCTTTCGGTTAAGACTGCCAGTGGACACTGCTTGTTCAGTTGACATTCCCCTTTTCTTGGAAAATGGATAAGAATTTTTGGTCACTGGACTCACTGTTTTACTGGCTCTCAGTAATGACTCTTTGGCTTTGTGCTTCTTCCCTTGGAGGTGTTCGTTCAGAGCTAGCTCAGATGTGGTGCTCACTTGACAAAGAGCGCATCTCCATTCCTTTTGTGGTTTCTTACTTGTACTAATTGAAGGAGTCCTGTTACCACCAGAAATTGCCAGTGTTTCTGCTTTCCTCTTGATCCCAGCGGCATTTGAGTTTATAAGCTCAGCCTGCAATGAAAGACAATAACAATAATAATAATTGACGACCATATAAATGGAATAATGTATAACCCCAAGCAGCATAATTTACTGAGTCGTGCCATGAGAAAAATAGTCAGCATCAAAACTCATCCAATCAAAAGGGCCAATATGAATTGCAAAATAAAGTATCTGCTTCAGAATCAAAGGGTGTCTTTCTTTTTCCAATTTTAGTTTAATAACTAAGGCCTAAAGTACATACTAACCCAACGGTGAAGTATTAAACAAGGGTTGTGTAAGAACAATCCAGAAAGACAAAATCATAAAAAGAAATGACTTGATTAAAGATAAGCATTCTGTTGCATATATTAGCCGGTGGACTTGAAGCTTGATGAATCACTACACACATTTTGGTGCTGAGATGTGTTTAGTACACACAAATTCCATGCACATGTCAGCATGTGCAAAATGGCACAAAAAAAGAAATAGAAAATAAAGGTAAAAGCTAAAAACTGGATTGTCAGTGTTAGATTATTAAGAGTAGCAGAAACTAAAATCAAAATTTTAAGAAGTTAATTTTTAGGCCACATTGTCTGTAAATACAATAATCTAACAGAACATCAATCACCATCTATCTCAACCTCTGAACTCTATTCTTTTAATATGCTTCCTCACCCTTGTTGCATAAAACACTACAACATATTTTCTTTAAAATAATTAAGGTCCATAATACCCAGAAATATGCTAAATGGTTCTTAATAAAGAGGGACCCATTGCCACATCAAAGCTTAAAGAGAGGGCAACAGTATTTCAAAAACTGTACGTAGATCAGTTAATTTGTGTGTATTAAACTACACTTTATCACCTTCAGTAACATGCATAGGTTGTTTGCCATTGATTTCACTTTTCTTCCTTCTGCAGAACAGAAGAAGGGAGTGTGGTGCCATTACCTAAAATTATAGGGGCATTTTATAACCAAAAAATAGAGAGAAAAAATAATTATAGGGGGCAGAGTGAAAATGGGCCAAACTGGGGTAAAATGTAAGTTTCCCTATTTTTAATAATCAATCTAGATTTATGTTTGAACGCCCACAAACTAAACTAGATTTATATTTAGGCACTCACTATGTAAGACGGACATTCCAAAATATGAAAAGTATGCATGCTGAACACGAAAAATGGCGTCACATGGTTTTAGGCATGGGATTCAACACATCCACTTTCAGATATGTTCCCAATAGGCATTTCTGACTGGAACCAAAAAGGAAGAAAATATTTCCAATTCATTTTTTGTGTGCCTACGTACGAGTACCTATTCAACACGTCTTAGTAGATTTCCCTGTCACATGTATATTTCAAAATAAGTTAAGCTCTTGGGATGGAAAAGCTATGTTACATAGACAAATTATTCCACCAAAGGGCACAATTAAAAGAAGAAATTTTGGACAGTTTGACAATTCATAGTGTCTGCAATACTAATAGTGGAGGATAATGTGAATCTAATGCTTAGAGCGATACCCACAAGTGACATGCCTCATTGAGTCCATGATATATAGAACAAGTGGTGAAGTGTGCCTCTGTACAAGTACCTCACTTCAATGGCCCACTAAGGCTGTGTTGCAAATGCTAGAGGGCCTAACCACATAAACAAAATGGGCTAAGCACAGGTGGGGGCAAAAATCAGGGTTAGGATCATAGTTATTAAACGCGCAAGGCGCATCCTAGGCGCAAAGAAAAGCGCGGGCCTAAGGGAAGTGAGGCGCACATTTTAATAAAACTAATATTAAAATATTTGATTAAATGCAACTAACAAAAATAAACCATTTACACATAAACACAGTTTATGGCCTATAAGCTCAATAGGCTTTTGTTTTTACTTTCTAGCTCAAGTTGGCCAATTTTCTAATTCCAACTCTATCTCAACTTAATTGAGTCATGAATGATCAATTTTGTTTAATATATGTAATATGATACAATCCTACAAAATACATATTCAACCTTGTCTACTTTAAAGACAGAGCATATAATAGAGTTAAAAGAAAAAACAAACAGAGATATGCATGGCAAAGAGACTTGAGAACTTAGGGCTTTTGATTTTCTTTGCTTTTGTTTCCGACTTCCCTCTAATGTTTTTTTTAATAGTTGATGACTTAGATAAGATGAGTGATGTAGTCTAACGGCTGGAAATTGAAAAGCATAAGAGTTCAATAAAAAAAAAAAAAAAAAAAAGGTTAGAAATGCTTAAATCCCTCAGGCTCGCCTTGCGCCCAGGAAAAAGCCCAGCCGAGGCGTGTTTTTTTTGGGCCTAGAAGACCTCGCCTCGCCTTAGGCGAAACTCAGATTTCCAACATAACTAATCTCTGAAACCGGTCTGGTTTTAATTTTTATCAACCACAACCAACCTAATTTGTTTAACTTATTTAAAGTTTATAATTAATAATTAGATATTGTAATATTATATAACAATTATCCAGTAAAATAATATTAATTGTACATTTACAATATTCATCATTATAATAATTATAACCTTTTTTATACATAATTTGAACAAATTGCCAGACCCGGTTTGAAATTCGGGCAGCCAAAATGGTCATATCTTGAATTTCGGCTGATAATTTTAGTCTAAACCCTTTTCTTATATGAATCTGACCATGATGGCCAAATGAGACAGATAAATAATCTTCATTTTGCATCACTAATAACTCCTTATTTCCAAATACAACAATATTGCAGACATAGTTACCAAAATGTCTACACAATCCTAAGCCATGGCTCTAAGGAGTGCCTGGGCACTGGCATTGGCAGTGACATGATGTACATGTCACATATAACATGTCATACATAGTATACGTGATTGCTCAATGAGCTACTAATCACACATCTTTAGGTTAGTTCACACTTGACATAACTTCATAAGAAAGCTACAAATAAAATTGTTCTCTCTATGTGCAAACAGATGAAGAAGATGAAAGGAAGAAAAGTTGATTACCAAATTAGTGCCAAATATAACAGCTACCCTACCAAAACAAGAAATGCATTAGATCCACTTTTCAAGCCTTGATACAATCTCCACAACATCTCTAAGGCAGAAATTAGAATTCACAATTATTCCAAACATCACTAGAGAGAGAGAGAGAGAGAGAGAGAGAGGGGGGGGCTTCTCATACAGAGAAAGAGCACAAATTTCGCTGTTCCCTAAAGATTAAATGGCTCCTATGTATCTTACATGCTATTCACATTGAATGGAGCCATTTTGGGGCCATAACCATGATTGACGTTACGGGATCAAATTTTATTTTATTTTATTTTCTTGTAATATCATGAAATGCTGCTGTTTTGAATTTCTAATCTCATCTGTGATGAACTGATGATGGCTGTCATTGTCTTACATTGCGCCATTCACAAGGGTAGATTTGTTCACAAAATTATATACAAAACACAATGAAACAATTCAATTTACAAAAGACATCAAAACAGGCCATAAGAGAATAAGGTTGCTCAGTCTTCAAATAGAGTTAAGGAATTACATGCTAGAGAGAGGGATATAATTATTTATACTCTGTTTGGATATAGCATTGTGTGCGAAAAAAGAAAGAAAAATGCAAACTGCTTATAGCCTCACATAGTCAAACACATTTTACTTCTAGCTTTAATATACTATGATTATGACACATTGATATCTTCCTCACCACCCATATAACTACTTCGTTAAAAAAAAAAAAAAAAAAAAGCAATATAATCAAGAAAAGGCTTTAAATTTTTTTTTTTTTTTTTTTTTAAATCAGGCAATGTGGTTAAAATTTCAGCTAATTTGTACTCAAACAATTTTAAAAAATTAATATCGATGAATTTATGCAAATATGACCAAGAAAATTAAAAAAATTTATTCAGCATGGAATTAAGAACTCACTAAAAGCGCCTGTCCCTTATTAACTCCAGGCAGCAACGAATTCTTCCCTTCGGGCAGCCTTTTAATAACAGGCTCACGCTGCTGAAACGGCAAAGCCCTAAAACTCCCAACTTGGGGCCGAATCATCATTGACAATTTCTCTTCCATCCCAATCCCAATCCCATTTTGATAATGCAAAGGCAGTCCCCATAAATCTGACTGCAGTAATGGCATGGATGAATCAAACAAGGAAAGCCCATCGCTCCTCATCATTGCTCTCTCTATCATCAATTCTCTCCGGACTTCCGCTTCGAGTTCCTGCCGCCGTAAAATCTCCGCTGTCAGAATCTCTTCTCTAATCTTACTTTTATCTCTCTCTCTTTGAATCACCTCCGTTATATCCAATGGGTTACTTTCCATTCCGGGCATTCGATCATCGGCGCTAAAGAAACCAGCTGAAACAACAAAAAATGATTAACAGTATGATCAGTATGTGTGGAAGAGAGAGAAAGAGAGAGACAGAGAGTTAACATTAATGATGAGTAGTCAAGATATCAGCTGAGAGAAAGCACAATAATTAAAATAAAATTAACACTAAGGCACCGTTTGGTTACTGAGAACATGCAGGGGAAAAAAAAACAAAAGAAATTGTAAAATTTTCTTTGGCTTGGATGGCTCCGTTAAGTTGAGTTTTTCATTATTTAAGAAACAAAACAACAGAAACCAAAAGTCTCTCTTAAGGCATCATTTTAGTTAGCAATTGCCTCAATATTTTCACGCTTTTGAAAAAGCCAAAAAAAAATAAAATTTGGCATTAATTTTTAGCTCTTGAAAAGCAAGAAATCACTTTCACCAAACCGTACCTAAGATTTTGTTTTCTTTATCTATCGTTTTGTTTTCTCGACTAACAAACAGGGGTAAAAAGAAAAATCAATCAAAAAAGGAGATTGTGAAGAAAACAAAGGGTTTAGGGTTTTTGGCGAACCACTTAATGCATGTTCGGTGTAGAAGGGATTGGTTGAAGATGGAGGAATGTAGGTCGAGGGCCTCGAAGCTCCATTGTCGTCTGTTCTAAACTTGAATTCCATGGCGAATATACACATACATAGAGAGAGAGAGAGAGAGAGAGAGAGAGCTGGGAGGATCAAACTATGATAGGGTTTACAGAGAGAGAAGGTTTATAATTGGGAGGGAAAGGGAAAGGGAAAGTTGGGGAAGAGAAAAAGACCACTATCACATTATCACATTATGTATTTTTTTTTTTTATAAAGAAACTCCATCCATTCCAATGAATGTGATCACCTTTCTATTTTGGGAACTCCCAAAATATGTGATCACTTTGATTTTTTAAATTAAAAATTTATTATAAATTTCTCATTATATTCCTTTATCAAAGAATTTGAAGAATGACCATTTCTTTTATAAAGATAAAATTGGAATAAAAATTTAATTTGAAAATATTTCTTGTGCGGTAGCACAAGATGAAACTCTATTGTATTCACTTACATTAATAGCACAATACAATACAGTTTTTGCTTTTGAATTAATTTAGAGAATTCTCATGTCCTCCTCGGTCCAATCATCCATAATTTTGTCAATATCTTTTCTATCGGCATCCTTTTTGAAAACATTTTGATTGCCTTTGATTATAACTCTCTAAATTCTCATGTCATAAGACTCAATCCAATTTTGCATTCTATTTTTCCAAAATCCATAATTTTCGCCATAAAAAAATGGAGGTCTATCGGGGTTGGTTCTAATTTGATTTATCATGATCTTTAATTCAACAAACAAATATAATGAGTATTTGCTCTAATACCAATTGTAGGTCCAAAATATACTCTAGAGGGGGGTGAATATAGTATAGGCAAAGAAAAACCAATTTATAAAAGGGATAGAGATTTTTGAAATCTTTGAACTTTAGATAACTAGAATGCAAACTTGAACCACAACTCAGCAAATTATATAGCAAGTAAATAAATTGAAATGCAAGAGATTGAGTAAGAAAATCAAACACAAGGATTTAACGTGGTTCGGTCTCTGCTTAAGTCCATGCCTTAAGATCTCCGTCCTGAGGATTAATCCACTATGAAACTCCTTCAAGGTGGAGAAACCTTTACAGCCTTCTTTACATGGTGGAAGACACTCACCCACAATCTACTTTCAAATGTGGTAGATTCTCACCCACAAGAGTTTCACAAAACCCTTAAATCTCACAATAAATACAAGTAAAGATGGAGTATTACAATAAATGCTTCAACAAACTGATTTGTAATAAATACAAGCACACTAATAACTTCTCAAATGCTCAACAAATATAGCTCAAACAAATTTCACAAAGAAAAGCTTGAATGATGAATGCTCAAGAGTAAATGATTTCAATAAATGATAGAGAATTGGTAGGTGGTTCATAAATGAGAGTAAGAGCTCTATATATAATGAACAAGGGCCAAAAAGGCCGTTTGAAATCCCTCAAGTCTGATTGGAGAAGATGGGAGTGGTTAGGGTTCATTTAATGCTTGATTTGCTATAAAGAGAATGAGCCGTTTTGAAGTTGCAGAGTCCTTAGTCGGCAAAGACAAGGAGGTTAGTCGACTAACGAGCTGATTTTCAAAAGGTATTGGCTTCCCGGGCTCGGTTAATCGACTAATCAAAGAGAGTTAGTCGACTAGCTCAGTTAAAACTCTTTTGAAACATTTCTGGGTTTAAATAGTCGACTGAGATTATATTCTTAGTCGACTAGAAACCTTAGAATCCACTTATAAAAATTTTCGAGGTCGATTAGTCAACTAGAAAATAGGACTTAGTTGACTAGCAACTCTGCTTCTCAAACAAGGCTACTAACCTGCTCTTAGTCAACTGGGACATGGGTCTTAGTCGACTAGAAAACAGTTAGTCGACTAGGCCAAGGTATTTAGTCGACTAGCTTAAGATTTCTCAAAATATGTCTTCTGTTTGACACTTAGTCGACCATAATAAATAGGTTAGTCGACTAGGGAAGTTCTCAAGCCAATATTTCGAAAATTCTTAAGTCAATTCAACTTATAACACTTGGGCAAGTTAACTAAGGGTTCAAAAGCATTTTTGGACAAGTTTGAAAACGTTTTCAAAGTATGAATGCCAATACAATATGAGTTAAAAAGATTTTTTTTTGAGCTATGCAATGTTGAACATAAGAGATGCCTTATAAAATGTTCCTAACACATGGAGAGTAACTTGGTTTCAAGAAGATCTTCATAAGCTTGGTCTTCAAGGTTCGAACTTCATGAACTTTGGATAATATTGAGCGCATTGAATTGCTTGAGATATGTTGATGAGATTTAACAAGATATAACTTCAAAACTATGGAGACACAACACTTAACCACTTATTAGAAGATAAAGTATGGTTTAGTTATCATAAAAATATGGTCAAGGACCATAGGGCTAACAATTTTCTTCTCCTCTTTTTCGTTCTCACCATTTTTACATGGTATCAGAGCAAAACAATATCATTTTTCAGCATTATATTCACATTTTTTTTTCAGTTTCTTCACCATATATGATGAAAATCTTGCCACTAACATCACACCATCATCATCATCACCACCTATCAAAAACAGATCTTATGGCATTCATCACTCAGATAGCCCCTCTCCCATTCTTGTTACACCTATATTGACAGGAGACAATTATGGATCATGGAGTCATGCAGTAACAATGGCATTTCGTGCAAAAAGCAAATTTGGTTTTGTTGATGGGTCACTCCCAATTCCAAAGGAGAAAGATGATATTTCCAACTGGGAACAATGTAATGATTTGGTTGGAAGTTGGATTCTTAATTTCGTCTCACCTGAGATCCGTCCAAGTATCCTGTATGCAGAAACTGCAGCACAAATCTGGACAGATTTGAAGGATTGTTTTTCTCAATCAAACGCTCCTAAAATCTATCAGTTGAAACAATCAATTTCTGTCCTCAAACAGGAAGGTATGTTTGTTTCATTATATTTCACACAACTTAAATCTTAATGGGACGAACTCAGTTCCATTTTCTCTGTCACTCCATGTATATGTGGTAAAGCTAAAAGCATTATTGATCAACAACAACAAGATCGTGCCATGGAGTTTCTTCATAAATTCCATGATCGTTTTTCTAGCTATTCGCAATCAAATTCTCTTGATGGAGCCGTTTCCTTCAATTCAGCGTATTTACAATTTGGTACATCAAGAAGAAAAACAACAAGAGATTAATATTCGAACAACTCCGACCATTGATTCGGCAATGCTTTAGGCGTCTAAACCACTATCTCAGCCTTCTGGAAAGAGCCAATGTTTTTTCTGTGAACATTGTAACAAGCATGGTCATACGCTTGCTACATGTTACTAGATCCATGGCTTTCTAGATAAGCAGGTGAAGAAATCAGGGCCACCATTATTCACTTCCGCTATTTTTGCTAGTCAGTTGACACCTGAACAACACAACAAGCTTCTTGCACTTTTAGCCAAAGAGGAATCTGGTGGATTATCAGTCTATTTGGCATGTACAACTCTTACTTGTTTACCCTCTTGTTGGATTATCGATTCAGGTGCTTTAAATCATATATGTACATCTCTTTCATTTTTTTCTTCATATTCTACCGTTCATAAAAGTATATTAGTTTAATTGCATGATGGTTCTCAGGCGCCTGTGATACACTTAGGCACGGTTCATTGTTCATCATCACTTACTCTCATGAATGTTTTTCACATTCTGTTTTTTAAATACAATTTGTTATCTATTTCACAATTAACAAAGTCAACAAATTGTGATGTAATTTTTTCATCTTCTGAATGTTTTTTTCAGGACTTAGCAACGAAGAAGAAGGTTGGTCGGGGTAGTGCTCGAAATGGCCATTTTTTATCTAGATGCAAATTTAGTTTTTAATTATGTTTTTTTTTTTTTCAAGCATTGTAATAAATTTGACCTATCGCATTCTCACATTGGTCATCCATCTAGGTCTCGTTTTGATTTCATTGTTAAATGTTCTCCAAATATTATTGCAAATAAAGATTTTGTTTGTGATGTATGTTCGCGCGCTAAACAGCCGCATCTTTCTTTTTCTCAAAGTACATCTTGTTCTTCTCATTGTTTTGAATTAATTCATGTTGACATTTGGGGTTCTTTCTCTATACCTTCTAAAAAATGAATCACGTTTTTTTTTCAAGGTGTACTTGAATTTATTTAATGAAACATAAATCTGAAACTTTCGACATGTTAATTCATTTTTTTTAATCAAATCAATCGTAAATTCAACAAAAAAATTGCTCATATCAACTCTGGTAATGGGGACATTTTTCTTCTTCAACTTCAAATCATTCTTTCAAACAATGGTTATGAATTTCTTTCTAAAGAAATTCAAACATGGTTTCATGACAATGGAATTATTCACCAATTTAGTTGCCTTGTGACCCCCCAACAAAATGGCATTGTAAAACGTAAGCATCGACATCTACTTGATGTTGCTAGAGCTCTACGATTTCAAGAAAACTTGCCTCTTTCTTTTTGGGGTGAATGTATCCTTACTGCTGCTTTTCTTATTAACAAACTTCCAACTCCGATCCTTAAATATAAATCACCACATCAAGTTTTACTTGGAATTGTTCCATCATATTCATCTCTTCGAGTTTTCAGATGTTTATGTTTTGCTAAAAATATGAATATTCAACATAAATTTGATAAACGAGCCAAACCTAGTATTTTTGTTGGTTATTCGTATGGTCAAAAGGGAAATTGCATATATGATTTCAAAACTCATCAAATCTATGTTTCTTGTGACGTCATATATTTTTTCCATATCATGATCTTCCATCTCCATCGTTAAAAAATTCAATTACCATTACTCCAATCAATGATGATGGAACATTTGACTACTCCACTACACAACCGATCGTTTCCAATGATGTTTCTTCCAATGATTCTATCCCTTACACTCTAGTTGACGATTCCAATGATTCTCAAGTGACTATTCTCACATATTCTGAGCTTGACAACTCAATCAATTCTTCATCTATTTCTGACAACACTCCTTCCACTAATTGCCCTTCAACGACACCTGCTCCTGTCATTAATAATCATCCACAACGAATTCGTCGTCCACCGGGTCGTCTCAAGGATTGTATTTGTAACCATATTTCATTGTCAACTGACTTTCTGCTAGTAATTTTTTTTTCTTTGTCCCATCTAAGCCATTCTCACCATGCCTTTCTAACTAATATCATTGAAAATCAAGAACCAAGATCTTATTCTCAAACCATGACATCTGCCGAATGGCGTGATGTCATGGCCAAAGAAATTCAGGCCCTTGAATCAAACAACACTTGGTCTTTATGCTCACTTCCCAAAGGAAAATCACCCATTGGTTGTAAATGGGTCTACAAAATTAAATATCGGTTCGATGGTTCCATTGAGAGATATAAAGCTCTCTTAGTTGCTAAAGGTTATACTCAAGTTGAAAGCATCGATTATCATGACACCTTCGCACCTGTGGCCAAACTAGTTACTGTTCGTATTCTTCTCTCCATTACTGCCATTAAAAATTGGTCATTGCAGCAACTTGATGTAAACAATGCTTTTCTCCAAGGAGATCTCAATGAAGAAGTTTATATGAAACTCCCTCCCGGATTCTCTAGTAAGGGGGAGACTTGTGTATGCAAATTAAATAAATCTATTTATGGTCTTAAACAGTCTTCTTTGCAATGGTTCTCAAAATTCTCAACCACTTTTATTCATTGAGGTTTTTGTCAATCTATTTCAGATTATAGTCTTTTTACTTATGTTCGTTATCATACTTCTATTTTTGTTCTTATCTATGTTGATGATATTGTTATCATTGGAAATAATGATGATGTCATCTCTAACATCAAACAATTTCTGGTTCAATCTTTCTCAATAAAAGATCTTGGCAATCTTCGATATTTTTTAGGTATTGAAGTTGAAATTCCGAGGACACTAATTCTTGAATGAAATATGATAATTAATTTACCCAACCAAAAATTAGTGTTCAGTTGACAGAATATGGAATATTAAACAACAACAATGAACACTAGATTTTACGAGGAAAACCCTAACGGGTAAAAAACCTCGAGAGCACCAGAAATCACTATGAATGAACAAACACAATACAAGAAAGGTAATACTACCCACAACGACGCTTGAGTCCATTAGACCAGTAGAATCCCTTCTTGAACAATCAACCTATGAGTCCACGCAGTCTTCACAGTATTTCCACCGATTGAATTCACAATCCAAGCTCCACACACCGAAATCCACGATGTCAACGGAAATCCACCGTTCACTAAACTGGTTAGTTGAAGTTTGGTATAGCTAAGCTATAAGAAACTATGCATTATGTGATGAGAGCAAGTCTAGAAGACTATGTATGCATAGTTAAACAAAAGTGAAGCAAAAGCAAGTAAAAAACCTAGGGTTTTCTTGGGAGCTTTTTCTAAAAGACTTCACTTACTCAAATACCTAAGGAAAGGTGTATTTATAGTGGCTGACCAAAACCTAGGGTTTTCAACAGTTAAAGAGGTAGAAATCTAGAACTTTAAACAAATTAGGTCACAAAAATACGAGTGGATCGATCCTACATAATATGCTAGATCGATCCAAACACCTCTGACACTTGGATCCGACACTTGGATCGATCCGGGCACGAATGTAGGATCGATCCAAATATGCAGATCACAAATAAGATTGATCCTACATAAAATGTTGGATCGATCCAAAAAGTGATATAGGCCAAAAATAAATATTTTTCAAGAGAAAAGGACCTACATGCAATTTAGGATCATACCTAAGAGTTTAGGACAATATTTATCACCTATGGTTAACTTAATAACCTAGGTTCTAAGTCAAACTCACCTTCTTAGGACTAAAACCAATACACTTAGCATAGCAAGCTTGAGCAATATGATTTTATCGAATTGATGCGCTTCTTTCGAGCTTGATGCAGTCACTTGAGCTTTCAGAGATTACTAGCTTAAGACCAATCACATATACTGGCTTTTGACAGCCGAATTAGCCAACATATACATATGGTATACCTAACAGAAGTATCTCGCTCTAAACAAGGAATTTTTATGTGTCAACGAAAATATACTCTTGACATATTATCTGATTCTGGTATAATTGGTTCTCGACTTTTAGATTTTCCTATGGAGCAACAACTTCGTTTACGACCAAAAAATGGTACTCCTCTTCCCAATCCGGCAATCTATCGTCGACTTATGGGTCGTCTTTTATATCTCATTCTAACACAACTTGATATTCAATATGCTATAAACATTCTCAGTCAAGTTATGCAATCTTTATATTCCTCCCATCTTGATGCTGCCAACCGAGTTCTTCGTTATCTTAAAGGTAGCGTTGGTAAAGGTTTAATCCATTCTGCATCTAGCTCTCTTACTTTAGTAAGTTATGCTAACTTTGATTGGGCCGGCTATCCTACTACTCATTGCTCCACCACTGGTTATTTTACAATGTTAGGTTCAAGTCTTATTTCTTGGAAAACCAAGAAACAACCAGCAGTTTCTCGTTCCTTTGCAGAAGCAGAATATGTTCCCTACCGCACTTACTTCTGAGTTGCAATGGTTAAAATATCTTATCTCGGATCTTGGCATTAATCATCCACAACCAATTCCAGTTTATTGTGATAGTCATGCTGCTATTCACATTGCCGAAAACCCTATCTTTCACGAACGCACCAACCATATTGAAATTAACTGTCATTTTGTTTGAGAAAAGATTCGAGCAGGTTTTCTTGCTCCTTCTTACTTACAATCTAGCGACCAATTGGAGGATCTTTTTACCAAACCACTTGGAGGTAAAGCTTATCGATGACTACTTTGCAAGTTGGGTGTTCTTAACATTTCAATCCCAACTCCAACTTGAGGGGGAGTATTGGATGAAAATCAAAGAGTCCACAACAATCTAATCTTTTAGGCCATTAGTTGTTAGCTTTTTGAAAATTTGTTATTGATCAGTCCAATCTTTTAGGCTTTAGTTACTGTAACAGAGTCGTTAGTTTTCCCCCCTTTTTTTTTTTTTTTTTTTAATATGTATATTTGAATCTTGTAAATTTGCCTATATATACACAACAATTGAATGAAATATATCGAGTTCACAAATCATTTTCTTCTCCTCTTTTTTGTTCTCACCATTTTTACATTGAAGGTAGCAAACAATGCGTATAGACAAGGGAACACTCGAGTGGATTTTCTACCCAACAAATGGGGAGGTGCATATTTGGGGAGCTTGATCAACTTTTGATGGGGATGAATAGTATTCTATTTACAGACATGGCGGCTACCTGTAAGAGCATCTCCAACCTACTCGCCAAAGCTGCTCCTTAGCTAAAATGGGAGTGGATGGCCATGTGAATCTGCTCCAACAGACTCACTAGATCCCTCGCCATATCGAAGATCTCGCTACTTGGGTCGCCACATATGGCGACGCTCTTTGCTTGCCAAATCAAACTTTATCAATTTTTTAATCCAATGGTAATATTTTGAAATGCTTTTGAAATGCAGTCTGCTCCTCTGCTTTTGGAGAAAAAAATGCAATTTACTCTGCGATGTCACAGTTTCAAATGGTAATTTTTTAAACTGGACAAATTTTCATCCCTATAAAAATAGCACATTTTGAGCTTCATTTCACCCAAATTTTAAAGAGTTCAACCATCTTAAAGTCCACATTAAAGGTAATTTTGTTTAATTTTTTTGTTAAATTAACATTTATGTATTTATTAATAGTTATTTTATAACATTAATTTGGAATTTAATTTCTTATTTATATGTATTTGTTAAATTATCTAACATCTATTTGTATATATTTGAAGGGATAGGTTCCCCTAAACATTCTTTTTACCATTATTTATTCCATCCGTTTTCAAAATACCAATGTGGGTCTAATATTTTGAGAAACTGACTGTTGGATTACATATTCTGCTTATATACATTACGTATGCCAAAAATCACAGTGATCCAACGGTTGGTTTCTGAAAAATATACATGTGAAAAATTATTATAATTAAAAACATCGCAAAATTTTAATGTGAGATTGTTTACAATATGACCGTTGGATCTATGTGGTTTTTGGCATATGACTTGTATAAGAAGAGTATCTAATGCAACGGTCGGTTTCTCAAAATATTCGACCTACATTGGAGTTTTGAAAACGGATGGTAGAAATAATAATGGTAAAAAGAACGGTTAAGGGAACGTGACCCATATTTGAATACATAATTTTGCATATAATTTTTTTTTTCAAAAGGCTACCTCAAGATGCAGAGCATGTTTTATAATCTTTCTTAAATTATATAATTTTTCTTGTTAGATATTTGTTACATAATTTGGGCTTTAGATTATTTGTAATTTTTTTGGGCTTAATGTAGGTCAATTTTATAGATGGATTCCCAAGATGATGCATATTTTACAAATCTTCTTTATAGTGGGATGAACCAAAACATGAAATATTCGGTAGAAAAACATCATTATATCACAAATCAAGCGGCCACTTCAAAGAAGGCGAACTTTACAAATGATGAAGACCTTCTCCTTGTATCTGCATGGCTCAATACTAGTATGGATGTAGTTGAAGGCATTGATCAACTAAGTGTAAAATTTTGGGATCGAATTTGGGAATACTTCCATTGAGAGAAGGAATTTGATTCGAATCGCACTAAGAACTCTCTCATGCATTTGTGGTCAACAATTCAGCTCATGGTGAATAAGTTTTGTGGGTTCTATGCCCAGATTGAACAATTAAAACGAAGTGGAATGACCGAGCAAAACGAGGTATATATGTTTTCAAAAATAAGTAAATTTTATACTCCTATATATTTTTAATATGATATTCAATTCATATGATATATATTTTACGATCATGTCAAAGAAGCAAAGGATCTCTACAAAAGTGAAATGGGCGACCACTTATTTCTATATCTACAATGTTGGTATCAATTGAGATACCATCCAAAATGGATGTCAGCGGTGGGAGGTTCCAATAAGTAGCAACTATGCGACTCCTGCAACCATTGTTTTAAAACCCGGACCGTTCATCGAACCGAAAAAGTTACCTGGTTAAGAGTTAACCGGTTCAACTGGGTTGAACCGTGACGTCATAAATATATTATTTATTTATTTATTTATTAGAATAAAAGCTGTAAATGATTCAAAATATAATTTTTTAAAAATGTTTTTACAATCAATTCATATATTTGAATTTATGTGTAGTTATCAAAATTGAAAATTGATAATTACTATTGATCAATCTTTATAATATATATTTTTAAAAATGCAAGATAAGAATATTGTATTATTAAATTAGGTGCTTGGGTTTCTTTTTGTTATTTGGGATTTTTTTTAAACTAATTTTCCTTTTTAGCCTTCTTGGCTTTAAGAGATTTTAAAAATATTGGGACTATTTTAGTCATTTTAGCATCTT
>JAESVK010000744.1:1003584-1039219 GCA_017140935.1 Hamamelis virginiana
GGTTGACCGGTTCAACCAGCGGTTGAACCGCCGGGTTGAACAGTTATTTTAAAAATAGATTTTTGTGGGTTAAACCAACCGAAGAGGGGACCGGTTCCCAGTTCAACCGGTTGAACCGACTGGTCCAGTCTGGGTTTGATAACATTGCCTGCAACCTCTTCTCTTTCTACACCCGAAAAAATAAATTTAGGAGAGGATAATATTGCAGATGGCACATATGTCAACTTAGAGAGACCGCTTGGCAGAAAGGCCGCGAAACAACAATTAAAGAAGGGAAAAGGCAAATGAAGCATTGATAGCACTACAAGTATTCCCATTGTTTCTTTGTTACAAGAAATTAATGAAGAGAAAAATGAAATGAGTCGTAAAAAACTAGACCTATTGGAGAAAACAGATGTTCAAGACAAAAAAATAATTGAATTAGAACGGATGAGACTTCAACTTAAATAAGACAAAGCGGCGGAAAGAATTATGATGCTGGATACTAATAACATGGATGCTATGACAGTGAAATATTACACCCGCAGCAATATGGAAATCCTAAGAAAAATGAAGGACTTATCCTCCTAATTTGTAATTTCAAATTAGTATTTCCTATTTTCCTATATGTGGTAGATGTCAAAACTTGTTATTTCAATTTAGTAGTTTTTACTTTCTTTTATGTACTAGCACTTTGCATTTGTAATTTGAAATTTTGAACTAATTTCAATTTAGTAATTTCTAAACTCTTCTATGTTCTAGTATTTTGCATTTGCAATATGAAATGTTATATGAATTCTAATAATTTGAAATAACAATGCATGATGTAAGTGTAAAATAATATTAAAATGATAAATAACATTCATTCAAAAGTAATACAAACAAACAACTAGATTAATTCGGAAATTAAAATGATAAATAACATTCATTCAAAAGCAAAATAAACAAACTACTACTAGTTCCTAATCTCCACCATATCGTTGCCAACGGTGCTTGACAAGATCGTCCTGGAGTTGAGAATGAATTTCTCTATCTCTGATGCAATGATGTGCCTAAATAAATTCATACATTTCAGGTATACGGTCATGTGAACCTTCTCCTAGAGTTGAATCATGATGTTCGTAATCGTGATTGCTCTGTTCAGTATTTCGTTAATCTTCAACGATCATGTTATGCATTATTATACATGCTTTCATAATATTTGTAAGTGTTTCTACATCCTAAAAACTTGCTAGTCCGCGTATGATTGCCCAACTTGCTTGCAGCACCCTAAACGTTCGTTCGATATCCTTCTCTGCCGACTCTTGACTTTTAGCAAAATGTTGTTTTTTAGGTCCTCGGGGAGATGGAATTGTTTTTACAAAAGTTGACAATTTCGAATAAATACCATCTGCAAGATAATATCCCATTGTGTAGTCATGACCATTGATTGAATAATTAGCTGGCGGAGCACGTCCATGGGCGAGTTTAGCAAAAATAGTATATCGATCTTGTAACGTCCCAACCTAACATCTGCACCGACCCTTCCGGATTGGTCTACACGCGTCAAGTTGGAGGTACAACTTATTCTGCTCATCCATATTTCCTCACGAGAGAGCAAACACTATGTCCCAAACATATTTCCTCATGATATGTCATGTACAAACACTATGTCCCAAACGTCTTGTATAAAATAATAAATCAAATCATAATAATAACGCCAACATCCCTAGCAAGATAGGCAGTGCAACAATCAATCTCAAATCCCCAATTTCAATAGATATAAATACACACACATATAATACCTAACTACTAAGCTAATGCAACAAATGCAGCAACTATCAAGTGCTTGATCAACAATCTCCAACTACGAGGCTGCGCCAAAACACTAATGCAAATTCCCAGGTCTACCTACAAATCTGCTGCATGAAAAGCAGGAGTGAGCCTTGAATCGTCCAGTAGGAATAATGTAGCCTTTACCAATTAACAATAATACAGGAATACATGGAATATGTAAATAGCAGGGTTTATCCAAAGTTTCCATAATAGTTATAAAACAGTATAAAGCGCAGTTCAAAACTTGTGTGGTCTTTCTGTGAAAAACAATACCCAAATCCTTAACATGTCACATATGTTACAACTGTCCCATCATAATCACATAAACAACACATGCTTCACATACCTTAACTGTCCATCACATGACTATCATAACCAGGCTGGCGAACGTATTGCAGGCGCTGCCTTCAGGCTAACAAGCCCCTAGCTTAGTTGCGCTAAAATATAACCACTACAGGGATTTTCCTCTGAGGGTAAACGGCCAGTTACCTTACGCGGTCAACTACCAAGCCACTTACGGGGCTATTCCTTCAGATCCTCTCTAAGGCTCCACCTAGGACCATGGGCTCTTATAAATGCACTGTGATACAAACCGAGCCAATATACCAAACATTCCGTTCTAATCATAACATATTCTCAAAACATGTGTAAATCGTCATGTGAGGCATATATCTTTCAAATCATCATTTCATAAAGCATATGTTATTCAAATACAAGTTTAGACAAACATTTTATACACCATCACTGTTACTTGAGAACAAATTGTTAAAAGTGTGACCTAAAACCAATTAGTAGGTTGTAATTAGGGAACTTTAATTTCATTTATGTTATTGTATGAATCTTATTCATCTATAAAATGACTTTTATATTATCATGTAAACTTGTGTTATTTATAACTGTTCATGATAATGTCCTTGAATAGCATGATAGAGAATTGTATCTCAAGTGTTGAGATAGAGAGACATATGATTCTCAAGAACATCTATTCTAGATATGTTCCTGATCATAGGTTTATTTATTTGGGCGATAATAAACCATTAAGATTAGCTCAAGTTATACTAGCTCCAATGGGAGGATGGTGAGTCTCAAGCCATCTGTGTAGAGACACTATAGTAAACCTGTGGGTGTTTGTTAGAGAACAAGTACATTGAACTTGACCAATATGAGTACAGCTCATGGAGATATATTTGAATGTCAAAAGCTGCTCATGTGTATAGTCACATTTGTAATCCTCATACCTAAGACACCACTGGTTATCTTATGTATGAATTACTAGAGTTTGATAGTATCTTGTACACTCTTAATCATGAGGATGTAATCGATGCTCATTGGCTTTAGTAAGTTGTACATGAAGATAGGTAAGTGTGCAATAGGGGATCACCACCCTTAATATCAAAGGGAGAATGTCACAGTTAATTCACAAATAATAACTCAATGAAGTCTTTGGCCAAAGCAGAAGGTAACCAAGGAAAAGTGTTTTCATGAGTTAACCTAATTGAGTTTATATTTTGGTGAATGGCTAACACAGGATTAAGTTAGGGTTTGACATGAATCCATACCCAAATAACTTAATCGTGAAATTGTTTGGTGAAGGATTATTTATTACATGAAGGGTTCATTTATATTCGTATATTCACCCACACCTAGGGCACGTCATGATATGTTGCTAGATGTCACTCATGACTAGTGTAGGCCTAATGATAAGTGTTATCATTGAGGGCAAAATTGGAATAGTTTCAATTGAACCAAAAATAGAAAGTTTCTATTTTGGGAAACATGCGATGTTCCCGAGCCACTACTAGGTTGGGGTGAACCCAATGGGTCACACACATTAAAGCTTAAGTGATCTTCTTGAATTTGTGAGAGGGGATATTCTAATTTGTGTATGAGTTTAATCCTTATTATTAAGGGTTAATAATTAAAAGGATTAAGGATACACTAAGCTAGGATAAACCTATTATAATATGATGTTTGGTCATGCTAGCACTAGTAACCAAACATCATTGAAAGAGGAGAGAGTCTATAAATAAGAGGGATAGGCCTAGGCTTTAATAATCCACTTCAAGAGAGCCTCATTCTCTCTCATTGCCGCCACTCTCTCTCTCTCCCTCTCAAGCTTGCATTCTCTTCAAGAGTTGTGGAGATCAAAGAGTTCAAGGAGTCTTAGGCTTGTGTAGACTTCATTGGAGGCTTTCATATTTTTGGAGCTTAAAGCTTTGCGAGGATTCACATCAAAGGATTGGAGGACCATCATCAAAGGAACATCAAGTAAGCTTTTATTCATGTATTGTTTAATTGTTTAGATTCGTTTTATAGTTTGAGTTCGATTCTTGGATGAATACAATGGGAAAATTTTTATCGTTTACTTTCCGCTGCGTTCCCATGGCGTATTCTTTCACAAATCACAAGGCACTTTATATTTTACATTCAAAACAATTTATGAGTCAAAATGGGTGCAAGGATAATCTCGTTTTCCAAACAAATACTTCAAACCTAAATTTAGGAAAAACATCTTATCAGAATATTCCTCATCCTTTGTCCTTTATCAAACCAGTCATAAAATTAGGCATATGAGCATAAAATCAGACATTTCAAGTATTTCAGTACAAACGCCTTTTTGGTGCTTTCATAAAACGTACAGTAAATGAGTTCGTTTCCCAGGTCATATTCAATATCCACAAGTTTGTCAAGAGTTATAAACATGTTTCTAAAAACTTTCAATATTGTGCCTTGGTTTTATTTCACGGATATGCCACACAATTTAATAATTCATAAAGCAGTGTATTTCATGTATCTATTTCTCAATATGATAAACACTGAAGTTCAAAAGACATATAAGTAATATCATTTGTAAAACATTCTAAAATAATGCGTCATCATCAATAGTACAAGGTTACGTATTCCTACCTCAATGCAATAGTGTTTTCCAACCCTTTTCGGCTCCACGAGCCTCCCAAATGCAATGCTCAATGCACCAAATGCAAGTGGTCCTCCAAAGGTCCTTACAAATCTCGAAACAACAATTAATGCATGAAAGGGATCAAAGAAAGCAAAGAGAATCCACAATCTCAAAAGCAAGACAACTCACTTCTCAAAACTACTCACTCGCGACCCTAAGGACTCAAAAACTCAATATGCCCAACCAAAGGCCTAAAACTTCCAATATACAATCCCAAGGAAAAGAAAAACAGAACGAAGGAGCAAGACAAGGAAGAAAATGGGAAAAGGGTTCTATCGATAGACTCTCTATCGATAGAGGCGCGTCTATCGATAGGCACAAACCAACCCTACTGATAGAACCCCCCCTCGGCCAAAACTTTTGCAAATAGAGGCGATCCTCTATCGATAGTACCCTCTATCAATAGAGGTCATCCAAAAACGTCCATTGACGAACAGTTTCGAACACTTTTTCCCCAAAACTCTCCAAAACTTCACAAATCCAAAATCCAACCGTTCAAACTTCAGATCTGATCCAAATAAGCTTAAACAACTATAAACCCATAGAAAAAATCAAAGATCCAACGGTACGATCGCGAGATCCACAAAGTGTTAGGCATAAAACCCACACAAACCCATTTTACCATAAACCACTCAAAACCACCACAAACACTTCAATAAACCCACAAAATCCAACCTACACAACCACCAAAACTTCCCTAAACACCCAACTTCACAAAACCCCAAGAAATAACTCCAAAACCCATAAAATGGGTACAAAAGAAAAGAAAAAGAAACGAAGAAGAAAACACAAATCAAGAAAGATAAATCTTACCTCCACTGGCGACGGCGACATTGGCGAACTCCAGCAAACCTCCGGCGTCAATGTCCCTCTCTCTCTTCCTCCTTCTCTCTCTCGGTCCCACTCTCTCTCTCTCCCATAGCTTTTCAATAAAGAAGAAAGAGTGGGGGTGGGGTTTATATAAGTGGGGGCAAAGTTGTAATTTTTGAAAAGTTTTTTTTTTTTTTTTCAAATACCAATAAATAAGAAATTTAAATCCACATCAACCATTTAAAATACATAATATAATAATTTAAAAATCTGGGTTATCACAGATCTAGCACATTGATGTCATTAAGAGGCCTTGGTAACCCAAACATTGCATGCCAGATCCAAAGATCATATGAAGCAACGGTTTCCAATATAACTGTTGGTGCATGTATATGACCGGAATACATCCCCTGCCACGCAACTGGACAATTCTTCCACTTCCAATGCATGTAGTCAATGCTCCCTAACATTGCCAGGAAAGCCACGACTTTCTCCAATTTGTAGTAGTCTACGGGTGTCATGTTCATTTGGCGATCGCAAGTATTCATCTTCAACTACTACAATAACTCCCTTTACAAATCTATTGAGACTCTCTATGGCGATTCTTTCACCGATCCGTACATAGTCATCCACTGAATCTGTTGAAACACTAAAAGCAAGCATCCTAATAGCAGCTATCATCTTCTGAAGGGACGACAAATCGAGAACTCCACAGGCATCACGTCTTTGGACAAAGTATGGATCATTCGCCTCTACCATAGTTTGAATCCGAAAAAATAGATCGCGATTCATTCAAAATCTCCTACGAAATATATGGGGAGGATATACACATGGATCAAAGAAATAGTCGTGATAAAGTCTTTTATTACCTCGAACTTTGTTACGATGAATGACAACGTGGCCTGAAATGGAACCACGAGGTCATGGTGTTCTTCTCCTTGCAGCCTCTTGCTCTTTGTGAATAACTACTATTACTAACAATTTCAATTCCAATTCATCATCAGAACTATCTTCCAACAAGAGCTTATGTAAACGACCACTATCCATAGATAATATTAGCAGAATGAATGTTGTAAAGAAAATAGATTTAGGAATGATGAAAATGAGAGAGCAAATGGTCTTATTTATAGATGAAGTCAGGGGTGAAGCCAGGAATTTAAGTGAGGGGAGGCGAACTTTAATTAATTGTTAACAGTTTATCCCAATTTAAAAAATTAAAAATGCTCTTTTTATTATTATTTTTTCGATTTGGATTTGAAATTTGAATCAAGTGTTTGCCTAAGACCCATAATGGTATATTGGTATATTAAACATTCAAACTCTAAATGTATTTAGCAAGCAAATAGTTACAAATTTAGTAATTATCTAAATCTATTTAGCAAGTAATTAAGATAGTATATCAAGCAAAGATATAAATCTATTTAGCAAGCAAAAAAAAAAAAAAAAAATACAAGCAAAGATAGTATATCAATCCCTAGTATATCAAGCAAAAATATAAATCTATTTAGCAAGCAAAAAAAACATAGTTTATCAAATGATCAAACCCTAAATGTATTTAGGCTAAATCCACCATAAATTATTGAGTTTCAAACCTTGAATCAATGCTTCCTCAAATAAATGGAATATTGGTATATGGATTGATGGCCCATAGTGCATTGGTGTTTTAGTTCTTTGATTTGGTTTGAAATGCAAGATAAACTCAAAGCAAAGAGAGAATAGAGAGAAAGAGAGAGAGCCGTGCCAGAGAGAGAGAGAGAGAGAGAGAGAGAGAGAGAGCTTACCAAGGACTATGGTGCCTTGGGTTGCCCATGTTTCCGTGTTAAATGATGCGCTGCACCTGTTGCTGCCTGCTGCGTTGACAGTGTAATAGAGGGTTTGATTGGTGCCTTAGTTGTAGGCTTGTAGAATGCAGGGTAGTTGTAGAGTTGCAGAGGACAGTGGTTACATACAAATGGAGAAGCATGGAAGCAAGTGAGTGAAAAAGGTCATTTTTTGTGACTAGATAATAGGCTTTTTGACTTTTATAGGAGGGGCAAAGATGCAAAATAAAATAGTAGAGGGATTAAAAATAAAATGAGGGGAGGCATGTTTATAATTACTAAAAAATATAAGGTATAAATTTTAATAAAAAAAATTATAGGGGTGGCAGATATGCCACCCCTCAACCCTGAATGCCTTCGCCCTTGGATGAAGTAGTAGGTTTTTTCAAAAATATAGCTGTTATAATATGACTGTTTGAATATGTCTGTTGGACTATTATTATTATTATTATTTAAAATATATCCGTTATAATATGACCGTTTGAATATGTCTGTTGGACTATTATTATTATTATTATTATTATTTAAAATATATCCATTAAAATATGACCGTTTGAATATTTTATTATTACTATTATTTAAATTTTAAAATATATCCATTAAAATATAGCAGTTGGAATATATCTGTTAAATATAACCGTTGAAACAAAAATTGTTTAAGTCAAATTTTAAAATAATAATAAAATATTCCATGATTAGCTAAGATAAGGAGCATGATTGAAATAGCTGATGTAAAAGTGGTTAGCTAAAATAGCTTTTAACTAAAATAGGGAAACATTTGTGAAAATTTTAGGGAGTATGATTGGAGATGCTCTAAGATGCTAATTTCATATGAATATTGTATGGGTTCTTTACTTGGGATGTGTATAACAATTAAACAAGGATATATGGGGCATTTTTATGGTTTAAATTGTCCTAAAAGGTAAAATTACTTAAGGGTATTACCGGAAACATAAAAATTGGGGTATGCTTATAGATTATTAGGATTGCAATATCCACACCTTTTTTTTTTTTTTGTTTGGTTACGTTGAAGCATTGAAGAGGATTCGACCACTTGCCACTTGACCTAACCTTAATCCTTAACCCCTTACACAGCTCTCACTAGTGGCTTAAAAACGTTATGAAAGTTACCGTTTTTAATTTTTTACACCACTAACGACGCAACTTCATCTACTTTTACACCACTTAATCGATTTAAATAGCCAAGTCGCACATAGAAAACTCAGTTGCATATTTGTGCATTCTTTTTAAGTGTCCCAAATGAGACCTCCACACAGTTGCAGCAGAAACAAAAATAAAGGCAGTCCAAAACCTTGCTTCATTTCCTCAAACAATGATCCTCCGCTTGAATTTTTTTTTGGTGCTTGGATGATGTGTCAAAATCTGAGACCTCATAAACATTATGCACAAGTTTGGCTGCCCATTTAGATTTTTCAAAACCTTGACAATCTTCTAGAAATTATCAACTAATTTGAGCAAGCGATTGACAATGCTATTTTTTATGCTATTCATCAAAACAACTGCTGGTTGAAGAAAATCTGTACATGATATTCAAATCGTTATATCGTCATATAAAACCTACTAAACATGCGCCAGCACAAAATGTGACGTCTTCATACACGCTATACCATCTACAATTACAACATGAAAACCCGTATCTTCAAAAGAAATGGGGATCCTTGAATCTTCTTCCAATCAGAGTTCCGGACATTGGAATCTGATAATAAGGGTAGAGAACAGTCACTATTTTTACTCGCTCTCCGCTGGCTTTGATTCAGGATCGGCTTGTTTGGACGGTGACGATTGGTCCTCTGGAGACTCATTGGACTTTATGGGTTTCTTGAACTGCACCAAGATCATGGTCATGTTGTCGCATCCTTCACCACCTGCTGTTGGTGCCAAACACCTATCAAGGACTCTCTCGCATACCGCAGAAAGCTTGCTTTCCTGCATAATTTACAATGTTTGGGGTCAATAATCGGAGAACATTTCTTGCTTCTGAAAGCAAAATGCCCAAAAAAAACAAAACAAAAAACAAAAAACAAAGAAAAAAAAAACAAAAACAAAAGCAGCAGCACCATCTTCCACACGGCAAAGCCCCTACTGATGACAAATTCATTCTTATTTTTTAGTGATGGTGGTTACACTGCCGCATGGCAAAGGCCCTACTGGTGACAAATTCATTCTTATTTTTTAGTGAAGTATCATTTTCATCCAGCAGTCAAACTAAACAAGCTACACATGAATTGATTTCTTGCCTCACAAAGTACTCACAAAAGATAACAAAACAGAGACTTTTTATTTGTTATTCAGATTGAAGTATTAACTCTAGAATATTAGTTTCGTTTAGCCTGAACCAATAGACAGATAGCCAATGGAAATTATGGATATTTATCGAGCTTATTTATCAAGGGTTAACAAAAGAGAGATCTCATACACTTACCGAGCTTAGCTGTTCATGTACAAAATCTACTAGTTGCTGGCTTGACATGCAATCCCTGAAATAAAAATTACAGAAACGTTAGTCGTTCAATTAACATAAATGCAACATCTGAAATCCAACTTCCAATGAGTTATAAAACAGTCAAAAACAGAATATATAATTAAGGGACAGGTTGTATGGATTTCTCAAAATTGAACTTCCACATTGGATTTTACAAAAAGAGTAAAGAAGAATGGCCATTGAACCCGTTCCAATAATTAAATTATAAGTTAGTAATAATTCTTCTAGCAAACGAGTGTGATATAGATTAAATTGAAGCATCTCCAATAAATCTGAAGTATAGTGTATAACCATATGACCCCAGATGACAGGCAAGTTCATAAGGTACAGAAGTGACCCCAAAAGTGTTACACATCATCCCCTGAACTTGCATTAATATAACACATTGATGCCTGAGGAGGGGTCATGTTAGATTGTTGGGTACATTTTGAAAGTCCAAGGTGGTAAAGTATCATGTTTCAAAGTTCGGGGGGGTAGTACATCTAGTTATTTACCCAAGCCTTAAAGGATCAACAATGTACTCCAAATCCATCAAGAAAAATACCCAGAGGTTTGTGTGTGCACACATTGGTGGGGAGTACACAAATATTATGTCAGGAACCAAAAAGAATCAAGTATAAACACACCTGTTGTTCACTTTCTTAAGCAAGGTTCAACTCTCAGAATAATAGAAATACTTTATAAGAATAGCATACTAAAACTGCATCTACCTTAATTTAAACACGCCCAATCCAAAAGCATTAAAATATTGGGTTTGTTTTCTGATGAATCAAACAGAGCCAAAATGAGCCTAATACATTTGTATTTAGCAATAATATCTTGCGATTAGGATACCATCATTATTCAATCCTTTAAACAAAGCCAACGTAATAACATGTGTATTTAACTGACACTTCAACTTTGAAGTGAAAATAATTTTCTTATAAGATACAATGATCTTTGAAGTCAAATTGAAAAGCGAAGACCATAAGATGCATACCATATCCCATCACATGCCAGCACGACAAAATCATCATCATCGCAAAGCTCGACCTAATTAGAAACAAAATAAAAATTAAATTGGGAGAAGGAAATGATTTTAGGTCCAATTTCAAAGAGTTTCAAATTTGACAAATAGGCAAGTATTAAAATTAAAAAAGGAAACTTAGGGTGACCTTAAAATAACCACAAATAACAATTTACACATGCTGACCGAATGAGAATTGAGTTTTAGTGAATACAGAGTGTTTAGGATCTAAGTCCAAGAGTTGGAACGAGTTATGATGAATGTTTGAATGATTTATATTGTTTTCAAGTTATCAAAGTGGGTAGGTACTGGAATGGTTCCCATAATTGTCAATCAAAAACTATTATCTAAGTTTATTTCACAGCTTTAAATTTGGTTCAACTTTTTGAACATTTTGAATGATATGTAGAGATCATTTGTTTTTTCCTTGCATTATCTTCACATGTGCGCACCCAATCTCTCTTTCTCTCTCTCTCTCTCTCTCTCTCTCTCTCTCTCTCTCACACACACACACACACACTCATACAAAACATTGACAAGCGTGAAGAATATTACTATAACAGATCCCCTTTGCAGGTGTCCTTCCTCTTCAGAATTCAAACACATTTCACCATCAGCCACTAATTTTGCATGCTCGTACATGATTGCTTTCTCATGATATTTTGAAATGTGATTGCACGTGTTATTTAGCATTTCTAAATATCCAACTGAAAATTTTCATCTTCACTAAATCTTCTAAAGAAACATACATAATTTCCATCAAACTTGAACTTTTGAATTTTCCACATGTATTTAAATGTAGAGAAACTCAAGTCTGTCCACCGGATAGTGATATTGTCATATTGTAAATCATGGAATGAGAGTTACTAAAGTTTTATCTATTGGATAACAATTTTGTCATATTAAGAATACTACAAAAGGGAGAAAATACGTACAGTATTTATATCTGGATTGGCAGTTACAATTTGCTTTTCAGCAGGCAAAAATTTATTCTGCTTGAATTCCATGTCACCTGCAGCAAGAAGAAAATAGGTTTGAAACATGGAAAACCTCTCTCTCTCTCTCTCTCTCACACACACACACACACACACAGACAAGCACGTGCGTGTGTAGTTAGACAACCCAGAAATGTATTGGATTAAAAATCAGTACACTAAAAGTCTGCTAATCCCTTTGATCTTATATAGTTTGTCCCCTCTCTAGCAGCTCGGGGGTTTTTAGATGAGTTGGTAAGTTAACATGGTATCAAGGCAAAATGGTCATGTGTGTGAATCCCTAGAAGAGCGTGTTTGCCATAGTACCCCTATATTCTCCCACGACAATTTTATCCTGTGCAGGAAACTGCACGTGGAGGGTTTATTAAGCTGTTTGATATATGTAGTTCAGCCCCTCTCTATATTCTAAAAGCATGGCTTTTAGAGGAATTGGTAATTTAACATGGGATCAAAGCAAAGGTATTGTATTCGAATCCCTAGAGTTGTGTTTATACCTTAGTGCCCCTACGGGAGTTACAGAAGATTGTTCCCGTGCAGGAGACTATACGTTCAGAGGAATGTTAGGTCCTCTCTATCATCTCAGGCTTTCAGATAAGTTGGAAAGTAAACAAAATCCACAAGCAGGCATTTAAAGTACCTATAGCTCTTGCAAGGTTCAAGCTTCCATTGACTCGTCCTGCATGGATAAACCCACCAGCCTTTAAAATCCTTTCTTTCTCAACCTCAAGATCAGGCTTATGATCTCTAGAGAGATTGTATGCCTATAAAAGAAAACCCACATTAAGATTGTATAGCATAAATTTCATCAGCTTGAATACACAAAATATTCTCCATAACAAACTTAATTCCTATATTATTCTGAATTCATGGCCTGTCTATTAATTACTGGTCAAAATTGGGTCACATCTTCAGCAGCCCATGATGCAGAGGTCAAATAATCAGCTAATTTAAACCTGCATTCAAGAGCAAAGAATACTTCCTTTTTGACCCATCTGCAGGGAAAACATGTTAAAAAGATCCTGTTGAATTAAATTTACCTGACCCTTCCGAGATATTACACAACGAGAATCACCAGCATTCGCGACAACAAGTTGTTTGTTTCTAATAATTGCAACACAGGCTGTGCTCCCAGAAGTTGGTCCGGAAAAATCAGAATGAGGCCCCTGAATTCAATATTCCAAGTAAATGAGCTTTAACGATTGAATGCTAAAAGAAACTGTTGAAAGAAAGTAAAATAGATATCAAACAACCCCATGCTTATATGGCATATTCAAGCTGATATAAGAAAGCAAGTTTGGAAACTTAAAAAAATATAAAGCAAACATACAAGTTACATGCTATTAGTTGATTCAAATGTAGTAAATTGCATAATCCCCTATACCTCAAATAAAGATTCTTTATTTTCAATAACAATTAACAAAGCATTAAAAAGGTGGTGGCGCATCTGTTTCCCAACTAAGTCTGAGAGGGGAAAGATAAAGTCCAATCAGAATACATTTCAAAATCCATGAAACACACAAATCTGGAAAAGCTATTAGCATATATCTTCTAAATGTTTTTTTTTTTTTTTTTTGAAATTGTAAAATTTCAATTTATACATTATTATAGAAAAAAAATCAGGAAACTAAATATAATCAACAGTAGAATAAAAAATTACCACTCTTACTGTCTCACCCACCAATTAGACACAAGGGGAGGGGTTCATGTGGGTCCCCCACGCCTTGTGTCAAGCCACTAAGGCACTAAGGGAGGCAATATGAAGTGGCAGTAAGGGTAGCATTGCTCATAGAAAAATACTGTCATAGATGCTTAACTTAATTTCAAACTTCCAAGAAAGCCTTGACGTCAACTTCAATCACTTATTCAGTTATGAAGACATGCTTCCTGATGCTTGAAATATGAATGATACTACATGCGTAACATGGCAAACTACTTCATTTCTATATCCTATACTCTCACTTCACAAGATAAACACATTTTTTTTTTAAAAAAAATCCTAAGATGCTTTCTCAAATTCCAAAAATCCATGGACCAAATCACACAATGGTCAAATAGATTACATGTCAAATACATCCAAAAACCCTTAGTCCACACAATTCTTTAAAATGTTGGTAAAGAAGAGTGTTATATCATGGAAGTGACCCTCCTCAAAATTGCTTTGGCAAAACAAATTTAGCAGATTTTTTTATTTTATTATTATTATTATTTTTTTAAAAAAAGGAAAAGAAGAAGAAGAAGAAGAAGAAGAAGAAGAAGAAGAAGAAAAAAAAAGATGTACTCTACTCATACTAGATGGCATGCACATTTAATGGATCTAATATAGGTAAATCCATCAAATTGTATAGTATACAATTGAATAACTTGAAACCTCAACTCATGACCAAAGACTGAACATATTCCACAGCACACTCCATAGTTATGTGTGTGATATCCATTAGTTATGTGCGTGATTACCATTAGAACATGTGTGAATTAAATCACATTACAATTTTCCATAAAAGTGCATAGATTAAATCATATGTACCATTCATAAATCTGGATGAAGGCAAAGCATGGTCGAGGATTCCTGTGTTTGGGTTACAAAACTTATGCGGCAGACAGTTGTAATCAGTTCAAAATATACAAGATCTATCAATAGGTTCAACCATAATGTTCTATCTAATAATCAAAAGTTTTTTAATCATGTAGAACTGAATTGGTGTGTAATAATAAGAGAAATGTCTACATATGAAGAAAAAAATTTTAAACTTCCACAATCTTTGATGGACTAATTCCACTTCCAGGCGGCAAAAAATGAGCTGGATGTCATGTACAAAGCTTGTAAACCAATGTTTTATGTTTGTTTTAACTTCTAACATTCATACACCTTGCACGATTAATTTAACTTCCTGGGTGTTTAACTTAAGTTTAAAATTTAACCAAAAGAATCCTTTTACCCTATTATACTAGTGAAAAATGAATTGAACAGATTAGCATTTTTTCTAGGTATGAACAAAAACTTCAGTATGCTCCTCTGTTGAAAGCAACTACCTCCTCAAAAGTCCAATCATCAACTTGGTCATTACCATCACTGCTCCTCGGAGACCATATCAACCCTTCTATCAAGCCAGTAAACTTATTTATTTTATCTCCCAAAATAGCTAGCTCTCTCCATCCTCTTTGTCCACGCATCATCTCATCCATTCTGCAACAACAGAATAATACTTGTTAAAAGCACATAATATGGATCCCAGGTGCCACTTTGTCATCATAGAGATAGGGGTATATGTAGCAGAGCTCAAGTGCTATCAACCGATATGACATGTTTTTTTCCTTAAAATTAAAAATGAATAAATAAATTAAAGTTTCCACTTTCCAATATGTGTTTTGAGGTCACAGTCTCTGCTCTGTAATACAAAGCAATTATATCCATGGAGCCATAAACCCCTGAAATAGTTAAAAGCCATTGGTCAATGTCTCAGAGAAGATTTAAATGTGATTCATGCTTTGTAATTGCTTCTTTCATTTTAGGAGTCTGCTGCTATTCATCCATCATTACAAGGTTGAGACTGCAACATCATCGCTGTCTCTGCAAATATACGCCCGCATGGTTTCTACCATACACAAACACGTATTTTGAGATGCATTATGATAAAAAATGAAAAATGACAGTATAAAATATATATCCAAGCATTAAAGTTACAATCATAATTTATTGATGTCAGCATGTGCTTTTATGGGTATTAAGCAAATATGTGATGGCTACTACACATGATCCTTAACCATAGAGCACAATCATTAGATTTGAAAGTGATGGGGAAAAAATTGAAAATTCAATTATATTTAGTCACCTAAAAAAAGCCTTCTGAACTGAAGTTCCTATATCTCCAGCTGAATATGCTTCATTCTTGAGCACCTGTCGGTGAAGAAACTTGGCACAAAACTTTGCAACTACCTTTCCTGCAAATTAAGTACTCGGGTGATTACTGGTATCTAAATGTGGATTATTAATAACATGCAATATAATATGTCTACATAAGTTTGATCAAGATCCACCAAAACCAAAAAGAAAAAAAGAAAAAAAAAACAAAACAAAACAAAAAAGAAGAAAGAAGATGTGTTTCGTACCAGAGTTCTCTAATAAGGAATACACTAAAGTTAATAAGCCACTGTTAGCAAACAAATGGCAATCTGAAACAAAAGCAAGAATCCCTAAGCATTAAAAACTGAACTTTTTTTATGGGCCTATCATACCAATGCGTGTTGAGATGAAGCCTCTCTGCCCCAATATGCAAACCTAGGAATATGCATGGTTAAAACAACTAATAGATTTGCTGGAGTGAGGCAGTCCCCAGGTGGCAGGCAGAGCAAGGAAATCGACGAGAGCTAAATATAAAGTAAAAACAAAAAAAGAATAATTAATGTTTAAAAAGGCAAAATTCATAGGATAAATCATCTAACAAGTCCACATAATAGCACCTTAACTATATATTGAATGTGTCTGTTTATTCTCCAGAAAAATATGATGAAAAAATTGTTCATATATTAATTATCAAGGCTTTCCAGGACATTTAAAGTATCAAGATTGTAAATACATAAACAATACACGTGGAATAACTTCAAACCATTACCAAGTTCTCGAATGGAGAAAAACAAAAGGTTTTTAGTACACCAATCTAAATTATCAAAGTTTTCCTCTTCCATCAACCTCATCAAAACCTTGTACTTTGTCATAGGTATAAAGCTGCACTAATTTACAAAGATGTTGAAAATCTCCAAATGCACTTTCAAAGTGATAGAATTCTAACCTGAGCTCGAAGTTTAAAATCTTTCATCAGTGAAACTGATTTTTATTTATTTATTTTACACTTGTGTACTTACATCAAGTCCACGTCCACAACAACTACACCTTAGCCCAAAGTTAAATTTAGAAACATAGTTCCAACAAAGAACCCCAGTTGATAGAACCAACTCTCTCTCTCTCTCTCTCTCTCTCTCTCTCTCTGTTGCGTGGTTGCTTGAGACAAATTCCCTTAAAACATGCATGGCCTCACCAAAAAAAATATAAATGAAATACAACAACAACAAAGTATTCTAAATCATGAAGCATTCTATTGGAATGATCAAAATGCAATCAATATTTTAAGAAAGCGAAATGTATCCAAATTCATTGACACCAATCGCCCTTTACGGGCTTATAAAATATTATTTAGTGACATCAGCACCAATCTCAATCTATTTCTGTATTTTGAACCTCAAATAGTCAACATCTACCTTTTCTTACTTGGTCAAAAGTTTGTTGATATGATCAAAAGTCAAAGTTTACACTCTATAAACCTCAAATTAGTGGTGCATGAGTTCTATGTTAAAACACCAATCCATGTTACATAGACTTAGGTATAGGTGATGGGTGCAGGTGTGGGTGTCAAAGTAATATTTTTCCAAATATTTTCCATTAGTTTGAAGATTCCGGTAGGTGTAACCATATGAAAGTTGTGTCAACATGGCGCTCTAGGGTGAAGCAAAGGGTCTAGGCAATATCAATTTCAATTAAATATCAACTAGGGGCAACTTAGTTGAAGTAAACTTCGCCCTTTCAAAATATAAGAATTGCATCAACAAATGGGAATTTTGGGAAGCCTCAATACATGACACGTGGGAACAGGGGTGGAGCTACATATATGTCATGGCACCCCCTGACTTTTCAGACTGTAGGGTAGTAGATATGCTATATATACTTGCTATATATGTATACATAAGAGAAAAAAACCCATTGGCACCCCTCCACACACCCTAGCCCATCCAAACTTTGCAAAAGTCCAAAAAGGAAATTCTAATTTCCACATAAAGTAAGTCTGCCTCCTACTTTGTTTGTTTTCTTTATTTTATCTTATTTTTAATATCAAACAAAGTAAGTTTTGATTTTGATTTTGATTTATTTTTTTAAAGATTGAATAGAAATTAATTTTATTTTTCATAAAGAAATTCATTCTAAAATCTTAATATATTTCTATATTTGAACTTTGAATTTTTGCCTTCAATATTTTGGCACCCCTTGCGACAAAATCCTGGTTCCGCCCCTGCGTGGGAAGGATCAAACCCTGGTTCTTATGCATTGTCCAAAAATTTGGGACACCTAAAGAACAGTAGTTTCTGTGTTTTTGCATTCAGACTCGGTAAGAAATTCAAATTACATATTAGACAGACTGGTGGTGATGAAGGACTCAAAATGACATGGAAATTGGTTCAAATCCAAGATAGCACCTGTTTGGGACCTTCCTCAATTGAGTTTAATTAAGGTCAAGTTTGATTTTATTCTTTCTTTAAGGTTCTGTGCTGTTTATTTAAGTTTCTTGGAGTCAAGGATATAGTTGCTATTTTCATATAGAGTCCTAGTTACTATTTTCCTGTTAGTTGCTATTTCCCTGTGAGTTGCTATTTTCTTATTGGAGTCCTAGCTCTATATAAAGGCTTGTAAGTCTCTCTTTTAATAATTAATAATGAATAAGAATTACAGAATTTTCAAGCAGCTATTGGAGCTATAGAGGGTTATGTGATGTTGTGATGCCTAAGAGACCTTGGGTGTAAGGCCTAAGGGTTCTAGGAGTGATTCCTAGATTTTCTTCTTCTTCTTCTTCTTCTTCTTCTTCTTTTCTCTTTTTCTCCTTTTATATTCTTTGCTGCTGTATTGCTGTAAGTTCTTTAAATCATCCAATAAGTAATTGTTTCACACTCTTTAATTCCAAAACCCTTCCTTTTTTTAACTCCCAATCCTTCTCCAACCTCTAAACCTTAATCCTAGCACCTAAAACCCAACAACAATTGAATCTGCACCCAAAAACCCTTGCTGTCCAGAATTTCCAGCAAGTGTTCCTGGTGTTTCCAGCCACTGCCTTACCCTAGACAACACTCTATTCCTACCTTAGCCGATCTATAAAGCCTGCCATCCTCAATTTTGGATATCTTCCCTCAATGTCCTACATCTCGTGGACTTGAACCAAGATTTGACCGAACCAGATACAAATTCCTCAATAGTTCCTAAAAGATCACTAAATAGTACAGAGTTTCAAAATTGAATAATGGAAGAAACTAAATATGATCGAACTGCTAAATTCATGTTTATCTTAGCTTATTTGCACTAATGCATACACACAGATTTTAAACAGTTATCAGAAAGATATTTCCGAGTATGAAGGTATGCTTCAAAGAATACACATAAAGGAACCAGTACAACAGCTTATGCTTGTTATCCAACTCATTATTCTCAGTTCAAATTTATAAGCATTTGATCCCATATGTGTATGTATGCACAACCGTTTTCCCATGCAGTTCTTGTTAAATTCTGGCTGATCCCTGATAGCAGATTCAAAAATGGACTGGGAGCCTATCCTATGATCTAGGCTTAAGATTATTATCTATTTATTTATTTATTTTTAGAATTATAGGTCTGAAGAACACAATAAAGTCTTAAGGAGAACGATACAGTAGCAACATAATTACCAATCTACATGTTTCAATGCATGTTACAAAGAACTGTTTATCATAATAAAATGTATGAGAAAAATATATTACAAACTATAAATTTTTAAAAAACTCCATAAAAGGTGAAGGCACATTTGCAACTAATGGATAATAAGTTCCCCCTTTATTATCAAATGAATGGTAGAAACGGTGCCACACAAGTTTGTATAGGGTTTTTGTAAAAGTTTTTCTTGTAACATTAGCCATAAGAAGACTAAACATTATAAGATTTTTTAAATAGAAACCTATTCAAATATGATTTCCAGTATGACCAAACACCCATGAGATAAACTTAACCCTATTAGATCAATCAAAGCAATAACAAGGTAAACTTATGACTATAACACGAAGCTCAACTCCAAAATGAGCAAACAAAAGAAAACCCAAATAAAAGAATGAAAAAATGACCATATATCAACAATAGAAGAGACGAAACCTTCCAGTTCTTACCTCCATGACCGTCATAAACACCAAAGAAGGAAGTAGAAGCATCTAGATCAGGATATGCAGCATGCTAACAAAACAAAAGTCTTAGTAAATAACAGAATATGTATAGATTCATTGTAGGTAAAACCATTCAAGTTCCAAAAAATGCTAAAATATTAATTATGAGAATAAGAGCATTTATTTGTGATAATCATGTCTTTCTTAAAAAATGCCTATGCTGGGGATAACCATAGCGGTCCAAAGTAAAAACCGCATAGCATCATAATTCAATAAAAGCACAAATGTTAATTCATTGAATCCAATAAACTCAAAAGTCCTTTCAAAATATACAAATGAAAGTAAATATTTAACGAAGTGCATCTCAAAATTTCTATTGACAAACACTTGGCATCTTCAAACCATGGTTTCAGCAAAGCAACATACATTATTAAGAACAAACAAGGCTGGAATGCAAAATGTGAACAAAAACTATTTACTATTTAATAGACTAGCTTATGATGTACAACGATCATTACTAAATGTAAACAAAAGGTGCACATTGGACACATGTTGTAATTCTACTACAAAGATGTAATTGATCATTACTAAAGGCAACACATCTTAATTCCTCTCTACAGCAAATGAAGTCAACGATCAGCAGCCACATACAGAACTGCAATCCAAGGTCATAATCAAAACAAAATGACAAAGATAATGGCAGTTCAAAAAAGTCGTCCTCTTCTAGATAATCTGTTTCGATGATTTGTCCTACAAACCCATAAACAAGGACTCAAATATCGGTATCGACAGGTATATCAATGGTCCCAAAACACGAATATATCAACAGATATATCAATCATATCGAAAATATCAATATCGATTTAAAGATATGCAGAATATTATTAGTTAAACATTGAAATTTTAAGTGAAACTCTACAAAACAATGAATTAAACTATAATACACAATTTCTAATAAAAAAATTGAAAATTATATATATATATATATATAATAATTTTGTATTCTACTGGGTACAATAAAGTGTGCCACGCTAGGCAAAATAAATCACAAATTTCTACAAATTCTACATTAAAATGTTACATAACATTAAATTTTTTACATATTTATCATTTACAAAATAATAAATGAATAATCTTATATACAAAGTCCATGCCCATACATAACCACAGCTCCAACATGACATGTCTGCAATTGCAAACTTGCTTAAGATAACCATGATTAAATTAGCTTAGCAGCAGACATAAAAAGGTAACTAAAACATAGAATTATGTAAAGATCATCATTCATTTGAAAAGAAAATCAAATAGTATCTCAATGTAACATGTCATAAAATCATCAATATTCTATAAATACACAAATAATGGCTTATAATAAAACATGACCTATTTTTACAACCCTACTCAATTTATTTATGAAATTCAATCCAATCCCTACAGATGCATTAAATAAACCAATAAGTAGACGAACAATTAAACTAGTAGATACCATATTTCAAAATTTTAAAACACATTCTGAATTTAAAAAGAAAAAGGAAAAAAAAAAAAAAAAAGATTGATTACTCACAGCATCTTCCATCGTTGCTCGCCACCCTTGCATCGATGATAAACCATATCTAACCCTGTCATTCTCACCTTCTTCGGAGAACTTCTCAGTTTTGGGAGTGCTGAGATATATACCCATCTCTAGCTGTAATCACACAAAGCTCTTAATTAAAATAAAAGGAAACAAAAGTAATTCAAAAAATTACCCGCTGCAAAAAATAATTTCTCCGATCACAAGATCAGTCAAAATCCAAATGCTCTGTTTGGCATCTGAGAAAAGTAAAAAAAAAAAAAAAAAAACCTTCTTAATCTCTTAGAAATAAGATCCAAAAAAATAATAATTTTCTTTTCCTCCATTTCTCAGCAAACAAACAGAGGATAAGTTATCAAATTAAAGCAAGAGTTACCAAAACAATAGATTAGATGGATCAGAACAAGGTCGCATCAATAAACCCAATTAGAAATTAATAAGAAGAATGATCCGTGATTAAAAAACCTGATAAACATTAAAGACCAATAATTATCAATCAAGATTGAGCTTGATAACTTATATCAGAAAAATTAAAGATCACCCAGATATTAATTCGATACATCATGATTGAATAACACAAGATTTACAACAAATATGGCGAAAATGAAAGAGGGTTTTCAGTGTTAGTGACATACTAGTGTGCCCGATTGGGCGCCCGTACAGTGGTTTGCAACAGAGCCAAAGTAAAAGAAGCAGCAAATGGGCGAATATTTCTCAGAATTAACAAAGACCCAGAAGAAATTTCACGTTATCTGAATTAAAAAACGAGGAATCAACTGTGTTCCAGAGAAAGAAACAAGAGTTAGATAGAGAAAGAGCGCAAAAAATAGGTACTAGGCGACGAGACTTTAGAGGGAGACACTAGAGAGAAAGGGGTGACTTTTTGATGACTGGGATGATGGGTGTTTGGACTTCGGGAAAATCCGGCGCCACTGTTTCGATCTTTGAGACGAGCCTTGGAGGGAGGTTTTTACTCTCTCTCTCTCTCTCTCTAGAAAGTAGAAGCCAAAATTGCATCTATCCTAGATGCTTTGAATGGGCTGGGCCGGCTAGGCGTCAAGACGGGCCCACATGTCGGCAAGCAAGTAAATGCAGGAATAGCAGGGTAGAGGTTTCTTTCAAGATGTGTACCTTATGGACAAAAGTATCAATCAGAGGAAACTACGAAAATGACTACCCAGTACCCTCTAAAGTACAACACAAAGAAAAGGCTCCTTTTTCAATATTTATTTTCTAAGAAAATCCCCATTTTACCAAGGGCAAGTGGGCAACACGTAGTCATAATTCTTCTGAAAAATGAAAGGGTTAGAAGCGTCACTTTAATAATAGATTTATCTTCTTCTTTTTTTTAAGGCAACCCAAAATTTATAGAGGATAAGAGCATCTCCAATGCAAAAGCCAAATTTGGCATCCCAAAAAGCACTAGTTGATGCCAAATTCTAAGCCCATTTGACTTTTTTGGCATTCCTTGATGCCAAAAAGCCAAATTTGGCATCCCAGAGTGCCAAATGGGCTTAGAATTTGGCATCAACTAGTACTTTTTGGGATGCCAAATTTGGCTTTTGCATTGGAGATGCTCTAAGGCAATTCAAAAATGAGATTTGACACTTTCATGCCGAAATTATTCAGCAATTAATTATCAAATAAATACAAGAATATACAACAGTACCATATTGAATATTATTCGGCATTACCCAAAGGAGTTAGTGTAGTTGGTATGAGAGGAGCCCTTCTATCTTACCAACTGGAGTTCGATTTTTCTAGGGAGCACTCCAGGAATTAATTCCTGAATGCACCATGCCGATGTGGGAAGTGTGCCTTAAAGATCGTTCGGAGAGAGATTTAGTCGAGGTGCGGGTAAACTAATTCGAACACCCTGACCGTTGAACTAAAAAAAAAAAATAGGCATTTACATGCTAGTTAAGAAAATTAGAAGAAAAAAAAAAATCAATCTAACACATTATCCATCAAATTGTATAAATTATTCCATAAATTTAATACACACGTTCATAATGAGCAACCAAATAAGAAATAATGAAAAATCCACTTTCAATCTTTGTATGTCATTTCTATCTAACTAAAAATTAAAAAAAGAGAGTTGATTTTGGATTAGGAGTAAAAAATAGAGGAGATGGAGGTCAAGGTACCAAAAATACAGGTTAGGATTTGTCTCTTCACGAGTTGAAGGAGCTGCCATGTTAGTTGAGTATAGCAGATACTAGTGCCTGTAATGAATATTAAAGACTACCTGAAAATGCTTCATTAATGTGGATGTAGTTGAAAATGGTGGATTGATATTATACAAGTGTAAAAAACTAGAGAAAATATTTTCATTCTGTTACATTTCGACTTTCACTTGTCAATCTAATGTAATTACTCTCATGGCCTCTTCTCTCTTAAATACCAAATTTATTTATTTTATTATTTTAATAATTTAAAAAATTAAAATTAAAATAGTAATATTATAGGAGTATCAATTTAAATTTAAAATTTTTTATTTTGTGTTATTTTTTTTATAACCACTCTTACAAGTGCAATATATGCTTACTTTTAGTTTAATTCTTTTACCTTTTTGGGTAAGAGAATTTGAATATTCTCAATTTCATTACTAATGTTAGTCGACTGGCTTCTTAATTTCTTTGAAGAATTCTGAAACTCGAGTATATAAAAGTACATCAATAATAAGTATTTTAAGTGTTTAAGGTGAAGATGGCTAATTATGGTAAGGCAACCAAAAAATAATAATCTACTTCCAAATTTTGTACTACAAATATGATGGATTGTTGAGTTGGTTTTGGTAAAAAAAAAAAAAATGATCATATGGAAATATGGAATGAATTATAGAAAATTATTCAAAAATACATCTTGAATTTATAGTTTTTTTTTTTTTGCTAAACAGGTATTCTAGGCCAGCTTGCGCTCACCAGATTAAATCTTGCACCTCGAATAAGACTTTCAAAACAAGGCTTGCGCCTTACACCCCAATTTTATATCATGAGGTTCAAAGATTTTTATTTTTATTTTTGTCTATTTATTATATTTAAAAAAAATAAAAAACAAAACCTTAAATATAATTATATAAAATATTTATGTTAGGAATTTATGAATATATAACTAACAAATTAATCCAAATTACCTTCTGCGATAAATTCGAAGGTAAAAAGATGTGAGATCCATGTAAATCTTATGTTACTATAGATCTTACCTTTTGTATCTAAGCAGTAATTATTTTTTTACTCATAAAAAAAAAAAGTAAAAATTTGAAAAATAATGAGGGTCCACCCCTTTATCATGAGTTTTATAACCAAAAAGCTATTTTCTTTTTTTATACAAAAAAGTATATATATACATGAGTGTGGGACCAACTTGACATTATCTATTTATCCCTTTACCTTAAAAATCTTGGAAGTTAGGTATGTTCCCCCTTCTTCTTTCATCTTCTTATCTTAGTATTGATCCTTTCCAAAGTTGGTATCTGTTAATCCATTTTTTTAATCGGGCCATTCGATCACTACTACAAAAAATCCATACGAAAAATGGTTTTAAACCGTTTTCGAAACCTTTTGAACACAATTCTGGAACCGTCCTTAAGGTGTGTGTTTTCATAAGGTAGTATCCCTTCGAACACGGTTTTGGACCGTTTTCATTTCTATGCATACGAATACGGTTTAAAACTGCTTTCAAATATGCCACATACAAAAAAGGGTTAGAAATGGACCGGCCCGGCCGATCGGACCAGTGAACCGGACTCCTAACCGGTTTGGGTTGATTATTGGATTGGATAAGGAAGTGAACCGCTTTGAACCAGTCAATTAATAATTCAATTTTTTTTTAATGAAAGTTGCATTCCTTGAGGTTTGAACTCCTAACCTCTTTAAAAGAAAAATGATTGGAGCCTTTACCACTAGGCTATGTTTTACTTATTGTTATTATAATACAGTATATAAAATATAACCTTATTACATTCATATACTTGTAAAAATCTCAAATATATTTAAAATAATATATATTTTATAATTAAGCGGTCCGACCGTTGACCGGATGGTTAAACCAGTGACCTGACCACCTGGCCTCTTGTTCTGATCGATGTCCGGTCCAGTTCTGATAATTATGCTCTCAGTTTATAGTAACAATATATGATGCGTAAGGCCATAATTATCAGACTTGCCCATAATTGTCAGACCCGACTAGCGCGGCAAAGGGTGTGGGTCATCAGTTGAATCATTTGGTTAACGATTGGACATTAAATTTTATAAATGTATTATTTTTTATATATATATATATATATGTGTGTGTGTGTGTGTGTGCGCGCGCGCTAATATAAGGTGCACCTGATGCAAGTTGCATCAGGTGCCCTCCTCTACGGCCACCTGTGATGAAAATTTTTAAAAACTGACCGTTAGATTAGATACCCCTATAATATATGTCATGTCTGCCAAAAATCACAGTGATCCAACGGTTGGTTTCCGAGAAAACTGACCACTAAAAAACTATGACTTTTTTGTTCTTTAAAATGTTATCATTTTTTAGCAGTCAGTTTTCTCAGAAACCAACTGTTGGATCACTGTGATTTTTGACAGACATGACATACATTATAGGGGTATCTAATCCAACGGTCAGTTTTTAAATATTTTCATCACAGGTGGTCGTAGAGGAGGGCACCTGATGCAACTTGCATCAGGTGCACCTTATATTAGCACCTCTGATAATAGATATATATAAAAGTAAAAAAAAACTAAGATACTTTAACTTTAATTTTCTTTTAAATACTTAACACCAACCAAAACTTGGATTAGTGGTAAAATGTAATAGCATAATTAAATATTTTAACACATGGTTCAGTGTTCGAACTATGAGAATAGCATTCACATTTTATATAAAATAATATTTTATAGTTTATGTGAGAAAACAGAAAGATCGTTTTCTTTAGTTTCTTTCTAAAACGGTTTCCAAAACCGTCTTAATAATATGCCCATCAAAGACGGTCACAAAATAACCATTGTTAAATATTACTAAACTAAAATGGTTTTGAAAACCTTTTTCTTTGATCTCTTTCTAAAACGGTTTCCAAAACCGTTTACTATTTACTGTTTTCTTTACATCTTTTTGTAGAAGTGGATGGCCAATAAATTGGTTTTAATTATATTCTTTAATTCAAGTCAAAGATAAATTGGCTAGAATTGGATTAGTTTTCAAGGAGTTCGAAGCCAATCAAGAATGCTTGTTCTAAAGAGTTTGTTGCCATTCAAACTCTTCACTTTTGGAGGATGATTATCAAGCCAAAGAAGGAGTCTTATCAGGATGGGAATAGATAGTAGTTGAAGATGATCCAACTTGAGTAGTTAAAGATGATCCAGCTTGTGGATGATGATCCAGCTTGAAGATGAAGATGATCCAACAACTAGTTGAAGCTAATTAGGAGACTACCATTTAGAAGTCTATAAATAAAGGCTTGAAGACCAACAGAGTCTCTCTCTTTACACACATCAACTCAACCGATGAATTAGAGAGCACCCATCTCTTTTACCCTAGCTTGGGGTATGGGGGATTCCTTTTGTCTTTGATATTGCTTGGTCGCATGAGACTCCGCATCAAAGGTTCCTTGATTCGAAGTACTTGTACGTGGTTCCAGAGGTAGCTCGAAGCTGTTATTGGAGGAAGGTATTAGTTTTTGTTTCAAAGGGCTCGAGGGTAGTTCGAGCCGTACCGACGAACTGTTTTATTGAGTGGTGGTTAGTAATTAATAAAGTTCATTTTATTTTTCTTTCAATCTCCACGTTCTTCTTCTCCTCATTCTCTGTTTTATTTTACCTTTATGCTTAAAGTTTGTTTATAAGTTGTTAGGATTAATTGACTTGGCCTGTTTTCCTAAAAAGCCCTCTTAATTAAGACATTTGAACCCCATCACTTGATTTGAATTTTGATATTTGACTTGAACCTCATCGATTCGATTCGAATTCCTAAAAGTGAAAAAAGTGATCAACATTTTGGCACGCCCGGTGGGACAAGTAAAGTATAATGGCTCCTAACACTAGAAGTAAGCAGGCTGAATCCTTACAGGCCAACAATGAAATGACTAGTAGAGCTGGTATCAAGTTTAGTGACTCAGAAACAGACCGCCCAGTGAGGAAAAAAGGATCCTTTTGCAAGGATAGAAGCAATACTTCTCCAAACAAACGCAATGCTACAACAAACAATTATAAGACTAGAAGCTAACACACAACAAACTGGTGCAGGGCTAGAATCTAGCTCACAACAAAGAAGTGAAATGATGCAGATAGAAAAGTCAGAACAACCCAGGGAGCCGACTGAAAATATCCGGCCCTTGTTCGAGACTTTCTCTAACAACATAGAAAATCAAAATAGGATCAATATAGAAAAGGCTATCGAAAGACACAGGGCTATGATCCTAGATAGATTACCCTCGGGGGGTAAAGGAACTTAGAGGATTATCAAAACCCATTAGGCCATCACTAGAAAATTTTTCTAGCAATATAGAAAGTCAAATAAAAATATCGAATGATGGTTTTCAAAGGGAAAACCACATTGAAGAGACATTCGGGGGTACCATGAAAAAGAAATATTTATAAGGCCTGCTGAAAAACAAACGGAATTGCCTAAGTTAAACTAGGGGGGTACTATAGAGGTTCAAAGTGAAAATAGTGTTGTTCGAACTGAACAAATTGAGGGCCATAACAATGTTCATGGTTATGATGACCAAAATGATGAAAAAAATGGCCAAAATTTATTTGTTGATGCAATAACTGTTGACCGAAAATGTGGTCAAAACCATAGAGTTAATGGCCAAAATTTGGTGGTTAACGAAATAGGGGATGGCCAAAAAGATGGCTATAATTCAATTTTACATGAGTGGAAGCATTTAGATGAACCACTCTATGTTGGTTTTATTTTCAAGGAACCTCCGCCAATTACTTTGGACCATCACAAAATTTTTGGTATTGTCAAAGAGGGTGCTAAGTTCGAATAAAACAAGAAAACCACTCATCTTACATGGGTAGTTTCATATCCAAATTGGATTTGTGGAGCTCATCAAATTAGCATCAAAATGGATGATCTAATCAAAATTTTATTATTGAAGAGTTTTTATCAAAGGTAATTAAGTTGATTCAGTAGCTTGACCAAAATAATTGACCTCAAAATGGCCAAGTAAATAGCCAAACAAATGGCTAAGAATTTTTTTCAGTTTACTAGTATCCTGACAGCTTGACCAGTTTTCTTAGGAAATTCATAATTAATTCTAGAAAACTTATTTATGAATTCCGTTTGTTTCTATGGCCTCTTAACTTATTGAAGTTGAACTCCACAAAATTTCATGTTATTTGAAGATGGTTTGCATACCTCGAAGTGGTTTTTTCTACAACCCAAAACTTGCTGGAAATTTCTGCTGCAGCATGTACCTTGACTTGAGGGGTCTTTTGAACCTACCTAGACTTGTCCAAAATTCAAGAAATTTTTTACACATGTTACTTTTCATGTCTATTTTCAGTCTGTAAAATGTCATTGAAAAATATTTTGTAGTTTTTTTTTTTTTTTTTAAAAGATCATGAATTTATAAAGCCAATCATGGCTATTTTAATTTGATTTCATGATTAATGAAAGGGTTAAAAAAATCATTCCAAAACCATGAGTTCATAAAGCCAATCCATGGCTTAGCTTGGATGAGTTCATGGTGGTATTTCGATGGTTCCATAAAAAAATCAAGAGCAAGGCCAAAAATTAAATAAATGGCCATTTGAATCAACTCTTTTAAAAATTATGGCAAATTGAATCAACTCTTTTAAAAATTAATCCTCAATTTTTTACAAGAGTTCAGGAGTATGTTAATCCATTTTTTTAACCGGACCATTCGATGGCCAATAAATTGGTTTTAATTAAATTCTTTAATTCAAGCCAAAGATAAATTGGCTAGAATTGGATTAGTTTTCAAGGAGTTCGAAGCCAATCAAGAATGCATGTTCTAAAGAGTTTGTTGCCATCCAAACTCTTCACTCTTGGAGGATGATTATCGCAAGCCAAAGAAGGAGTCTTATCCGGATGGTAATAGATAGTAGTTGAAGATGATCCAGCTTGAGTAGTTAAAGATGATCCAGCTTGTAGATGATGATCCAACTTGAAGATGGAGATGATCCAACAACTAGTTGAAGCCAATTAGGAGACTACCATTTAGAAGTCTATAAATAAAGGCCTGAAGACCAACAAACTCTCTCTCTCTCAACACACATCAACTCAACCGATGAATTAGAGAGCACCCATCTCTTTTACCCTAACTTGGGGTATGGGGGATTCCTTTCGTCTTTGATGCTGCTTGGTCGCATGTGACTCCGCATCAAAGGTTCCTTGATTCGAAGTACTTGTACGTGGTTCAAGAGGTAGCTCGAAGCTGTTCTTGGAGGAAGATATTAGTTTTTGTTTCAAAGGGCTCGGGGTAGTTCAAGCCGTACCGACGAACTGTTTTATTGAGTGGTGGTTAGTAATTAATAAAGTTCATTTTATTTTTCTTTACATCTCCACGTTCTTCTTCTCCTCATTCTCTGTTTTATTTTACCTTTATGCTTGAAGTTTGTTTATAAGTTGTTAGGATTAATTGACTTGGTCTGTCTCCCTAAAAAGTCCTATTAATTAAGGCATTCGAACCTCATCACTTAATTTGAATTTTGATATTTGACTTGAACCTCATCGACTCGATTCGAATTCCTAAAAATGAAAAAAGTGATCAACAGTATCTTAATACTAGTCAAACAATTCCGCCAATTAATTGGAACAGGTGGCTACTGATTGCTGTCCATCACTTCTCTCACTCCACCATAAGTTTGCAAATATCTTTCACTAGCAAAGCCTAAGATTAGACTTTTTTCTTTTTTTCTTTTTAAATATAAGATTAGACATATTTAAAATAAACTGACAAAGTGAGTTTCGGGTATCTGAATATATATACATATATATATACACAATTTTAACATTTGACATAATTAAAAATTATATATGGAATTATAATGAAATGATTCTGTGAGTATTTGCTGATTTTATAAAAACTAGCAAATATTAACTCGATCAATATCATTGCTCTGGAATTATATTTGAAATTAAATATTCTAATCAGCTGTATTTTACTTTAACTGAAATTAATTAAAAAATTCAAACCTTTGAATTAGCATCTCTGTATTAGCATCTCTATATATATATATATATATATATATATATATATATATATATATATATATATATATATATACGAATTGGATATCCTGAGGGACGTCGCTCATGAGCGACTCCCTCAATCCCGAGGAATGCAAATTTTAATGGTTTAGATTGTATAATGAATTTCAACTTTGCAGGTGCTGTCGGTGGACGGAGAAAAGTAAGTAAAAGGTAAGTATGTTAGATTTAGAAATATTATGAAGTTAAATTTGGAATTAGTTTCTCATATGAGACCTGCCACTTCTCACTATCGATAATTGGAATCCAATTATCGATTCTAAACGTAAAAATTATATGGCTGCCCGAAATTATACGAAATTCTATGAAGTGAAATAGAATTAAAGCAAATAGACTTAAAGCAAGTGAGGTGATAACACAGAATAATAAAAATTAAATGGCAAAATTAACATATTGTTTTAAATTTCCAAATAAACTGATTGTTTTTAAATTTTATAAACTTAATTCCCAAAAATATAGTTGATTTGGACATTAATAGTTATAATTATTTTTATAAGTTTTTTGATTGGCTCGCTAATCACTTTAATATTAAAATAAATTGATATCATATCCCAACTATCAAGCCTCCCATTATGATATTTTGCCGTTCCCAATCAATAAATTGATATCATATCCCAACTAATACAAATATTGCAATCAAAAAAATGAAAATTAATTAGGTATAAATGAGCACATGCCAATTATTAAATCTTGTTTGTATTTTAGAACTGTTATTATTAACTTATTTTAAAAATTTATGTTCGGACATTATTAGTCACATGTGAATAGTACAAGTATGTGAATAGTCACATGTCAATAGTAGAAGTAAATGAATACCAAGCTCACTCATCTATATAAACTATATTGATGCCACGAAGGGGACATCTCAATGAAGTTTATTTTTTTTTTACCGAACTATGAATCCAAGAAGCTATACCCCCGGCGATCTATATCGAAGCTGCGGTCGTATATGGCATCTTGATGATGACTTTAGTTATTCCATGAATCCGCGAGAGCAGCAAAGCGAGGCCACACTTTCGAAAATGCGTGAGGAGTGGGAGTATCGGGTAAATGAAGCTCAAAATTTAGTTGAGGATCTATGCCATTGGGGGGCTCCTATTCCACGCCGAAAAGCAATTACACTCCCAAGGGAAAATTTTGCTGAACTTAGACGAGCACTTAGTATCATACGTGAGGAGAACAATCGCATGGCTGCCCGAAGATACCGCTATTATTTTCTAAAAACAGCGAGAGATAATGCTGATGCAGAAGGTAGAGATTTATCTGAAGAGCAAACTAACCAAATATTATCATGTTCTGAATTTCCATCTGATACCCAATATCTGACGAAGATTCGGATTGATTAGTATTATCAGTTGTATTTCCAAGTAGGTAGTTTATTTTTTTTCTTGCACTAATTATGTACTTTGATATTTTTGCACTTTAATAAAAGTGAGTCTAGTTCTAAAAACTGAAATCTGATAATTATATATTTATAACTACCTTTCAAATGTCATATTACAGATAGCTGATGCATATAAAATTAAAGTAATACATTTTTTAGAAATTTAGTCTTCATCCGATATGTAGGTGTCCGAAAGGTAGTACGATCTCTCTGTTACTTCGTACATTTCTGCGCTAGTTAAATCCCTCCCATTATCAGCAGCAGCTTCACGTGTAAGATCTATTATGTAATACCGACATCTACGAATCAGCATTCTATTGTTCTCTTCACGAATTTGAATTATAGCATCCACGTAATTATCTACATTTCGACGTTCCATAGTCAATGAATCCCTACGTGGGATTGGTGCATTCAAATTACGTAAATCTTGAACAAGTATCTCTGATTCACGTACGCTCCGCGGCCATTCCCTTTTAACAGCTGCATAAAATTCACGTCGATCGCTTCTCCACCATTCGTGGTACGTATTTAACCCTCCCAATAGCCACATCCGACCACTGTTCTTAATTGCACTTACTGCTACTTTTAATTCATTCTCCATCGCGTATAAAGCGAAAGCGAAATAAAAGAACCTGACTCAATTATCAGTGTCTACCTTTACAAAAAAAAAAATTTAAATAAATACAAATAAAAAAACAAAACAAATAGTAACACTTGTTACCATAATATGAAATAAGTCTAACTGCTTGCCTATTCTTAAGATAACATTTGATTATGCACATACGAAGATTAAGAGTATTCAAATTTTTTTTTTTTACGGTTATGAAAAAGAAAAAAATGGATATTCACATACCTATCTCTTGATTTGGAGATGAGAAGATTTCAAAATCAGAATTTTAAGTAAGGTAACTTGGGTTTTCCCTTCCCTTTTAGATATCGCTCTCAACCAATCATCTGAGAGTAAATAATAATTGTTATTTTTGAATTTTGGACGAAATATATAAATGCCACTTTAATCATTGTATCTAAAAATTGAAACCATATTACAAAATAAATAAACAAACAAAACAATACCAAACAATAACATGCGACTCACTACCAAATTCGAACCTTGGCTTCGGTGTTGCTTTCAGTGAGTTTGAATAACTTTCCAAACTCCTTTCTGTGAGTTTGAATAACTTTCCAAACTCACCCACTTTGTATGTCAATATATAGCATAAATTCGGAAGGTTCTAATATTTTTTTACATTTGTTGATTACACCTTTCTAGTAATTATTAGTGGCACCTTCACATGTTAAAATCACTATTGCTTTCTGAGATTGGCATCATATTTATCACGTCTATATATATCAGAGTATCTTCTACTCCACTCATGTCCTGACATTTATTTTTTGTCACATAGTAAAAGATAAATTTTTCAGTCATATATCAAAAAAATTAGTGTTCAATTACACTTCACTTTCAATGCATTCACGGGTATGATTGTAGGAAACTGTACTTGTCCTAATACTGCATTGTACTTCATTTTCAATCCATTCACGGGTATGAGTGCAGGCAACAGTATTTGTCCTAATACTCCATTGTACTTACTATGTCATGTAGCTTTCATGTTACAAGTCTCTTTTGTGTACACGTGATTTTGAGGAGATCCAGTCAGTATTTGTAAAGTGATATCAATCCACTCCTCTGGCAAATGCATTTTGAACTTCAATAACTTTTAATGTCCAGAGTTAAACTGTGAATTCTTATATATGACAAAGTTTTTCTTATATTTTTTTTTACTATAATACCCCTCTTAGGATATAAAATATTATATATTTTTCAAATTTATATATATTCCTCAATCATACACATATTCCCCTAAAAGTTTACATAATCCCCCTCATCGAATTCAGATAGTATAATATAAAAATTTATTAAGATTTCAAAATTTATTTATTTGAAAGTCTATGCATCATATTTTTAATACTATGTACTAAGAATAACTTTTACATTAATTTTAAGAAATTCATTATGACCTTGATATCTTTATTCACTATATGGATAGACACAGTAATATATTGCCCATGATAATATTCCAACAAATATATATTTTAAAGTATTTTAATTTCTTTTTTGTTGGTAATAATGACCTTATGTAAAAAATTACATTTACTTTCAAATTTTTAATTTTTTGTATGCTCCTAATTGTAAATCTTAAAATTGATAGAAGTCCAATTTACAAATTTGAAATTTATTTTTTTTTATATTATTTATGGATTTTATAAGTTCATGGTTTTTAAATTATTTATATTTTCCTTAATATTTCTAGATTTTTAGCTAAGGTTTATTTAAAATATTTTGAATCATGCTAGAAACATTTTGAATATTTACAAATATTTTTAAATTCACATAAGTATCAGCAAAATATTAATTTATTTATTTGAAATTGTATGTATCATAATTTCAAAACAATATACTAATATTAAAATTTAATTTAATTTTAACTCATTCATTTTGACCTTCATATCTGTATTCACTGTATTCCAAGACCTACCAATATGTTGCTATCCACATAATATTCCAACAATTTTATACTTTGATCTAATGTATTTTTTTATTTATTTGGTTAAAATTAAATTATAAAAAAAATACATTTAATTTCAGATTTTAAATTTTTTATATAGTCAGTATTTGTAAATCTTCAAATTGATTTACTCAAATATACATAGATTTATTTGAAATTTCATTTTATAATTTATGGATTTTATAAGATCATGTTATTTAAATTTTTATATTTTCATTCATATTTTTATATTTTTTTCCCTCGTTCATTTTTAATATTTTGAATTTGTTAGATCCAATTTGTACATTAAATTTAATTTTTTATTTCACATAACTATCAGTAAAATCTAAATTTATTGCTTTGAACTTGTAAGCATCATAATTTAATAACTATCTAATAAGATTAATTTTTATTTTTATTTTAACTAATTCATTTTGACCTTCATTTATATATTCACTGTATTCCAAGACCCAGTAATATGTTGTCATGATAATATTCCAACTTTTATAAAGAGCTATCCATTTTATTTTTTTTTATTTTTTTTCGTAAAAATACCATTGTGTAAAAAAATAGTTTGAATTTCAACTTTGAAATTATTTCTATACTCCTATTGCTAAATCTTTAAATTGATTATGTCAAATTTACAAAGATTTATTTTACTTTTATTTATATTATATATGGATTTTATAAGTTCATGTTATTTAAATTTTTAATTTTTTCCTTCATATTTCTACATTTTTTGGTAGGGTTGATTATTAATTTATTGAAAATGGTAGAACCATTTCCACTTATGAAATAATAAACGCTTTGAAGTTTCATATTATTTGTATACTTCTAATTTAGCTTATCTTAAAAAATAATTTTACCATCAAGTTTCATATTATTTGTATACTTCTAATTCTAAATTTTTAAATTGATTCAGACAAATAGAGAACACAATTGTAATGCATATATTGATTATAATAAAAGGCTTTGAAATGTTAGGCTATTATCGATAATAGGCTAACTGACACCCAGTTCCTATTATTTGTATACTTCTAATTCTAAATTTTTAAATTGGTTCA
>JAESVK010000744.1:1039229-1054813 GCA_017140935.1 Hamamelis virginiana
TCCTATTATTTGTATACTTCTAATTCTAAATTTTTAAATTGGTTCAGCCAAATAGAGAACAAAATTGTAATGCATATATTTATTATAATAAACGCTTTGAAATGTTAGGCTATTATCGATAATAACTTATAAACTAGCGATAATAGACATGTTGTCATTTGCCATTTCCTTTCACCCACTTCCTCTTTACCGATAATAGCTTCATAATACCCTCATTTCTTATAACCCTCCCACCATCAGAACCTACCTCCCTCAGGCTTTCCGACGGCACCATCAGAACCTACCTCCCTCAGGCTTTCCGACGGCACTAATGCATCGACATAGATGGAGTTTCCTCATGTCTTAAGCATATTAGCATATGAGTCGATCTACTCGCTCATGAGTCCACTCCCTCCGCTCACGGTCACCGTCTGACTCCTTGGTTGAAGGATCGCATGCTCAATCTGAAGGCCAGCAGTAAACAAGGGAACATACATGTCTACCAGTCAACCATGGAGCCGAAAATCATAATCCCAAGATGCGATTACACCGAGTGGCTCTGTTTCAACCCCCAGTGTACCCAAAATTTCATATAGAAACCCTCTTTAAACCTAAACTTTTCTGTTCTCTCTCTCTCGATCTCTCGACACTTGATGCTAGGAAACCCACAATCCAATTGAAACCCTAAGAGAAGAGCCCCCAATTGAAATTTTATTTCCCCGACGGCACACAATCGGACGGCTACAAATACAGCGGCAACTCTGACGGAGAAGCTCGGCTAATCTGAGTTTGCGGCAACTCCTTATTTGCAAATCATGAACTTGCATTTGAATATGATCATGGTATCATCTCTTAACTTTAAAGTTTCGATTTTTTTTTTTTTAGATTTTGATCTCATTACCGTGCTGCCGATTCTTTGTCCATGAGAGAGATTTGCTTCAAATTATTTACTTTAATTGACCCATTTATCCTTAACTGAACGATAGGAAGATCATGTACCATTGTTGTCTAATTTTTACACATATCTGAATATCTTTTACTGTCAGTTATGCTGTGGAAGAAATAAAAATTACTGATATGTTTCGTCATAGGCATTATCGATCCAATATCGATAATGCCCAATCACTTCGTCTTGCCTGTGTGTTATGTGTGTTTGACCCTGTTAGGCTATTATCGATAATAACTTATAAACTAGCGATAATAGACATGTTGTCATTTGCCATTTCCTTTCACCCACTTCCTCTTTACCGATAATAGCTTCATAATACCCTCATTTCTTATAACCCTCCCACCATCAGAACCTACCTCCCTCAGGCTTTCCAACGGCACATATGAATAATGATAGCATGTAATATCACATATGGATATTATTAATATAAATTAAACACGATCCATTATCATCTTTTTATTAAAGTCACTATCGTGTTCTCGATAATTTGGAAGCAGTGGTGATTTACGGCGGAACTCATTCATTAGATAGCCATTATCGATCCAATATCGATAATTGACAAATATTTATTCATGGCCTTTTTCTGTGTGTTATCCAATTAAAACCCACTGCTCATGTATCGATAGTTGCTTCTCATTTCAGAAAATTATTAATAACTTTTAGGTGAACTCCCAGAAATCTGTTTCATGTATTTTGGCAAGTAATGTATTATTATTCAGTAATGTATCATTATTCAGCAATGTATCATTATTTTGGCAACTAATGTATCATTATCTAGCTTAGCTTTGACCTCCAAATCCTCAGTAATGTATCATTATTCAGCTGCATGAGATTACAAATTCTCAGACTAATGAACATCTATGTATTTTTAGTTCTACAATCATGCGACAGATAGATAAATAATTGTCTTATCATAAAAAATTGCTATTCAACCACGTACCCATTTTAATTACCCTTCATTTACCATCCACATGTGTCTTTCCATAATTGGAGTTAACACTATCCTTTTATCGATAATTGGAAGCAGTTGTGTGCTTGGGCGGAGCTAGGCTTACATAGCCATTATCGATCCAATATCGATACTTCACTGTAGGTTATTCATGGCCTGTGTTAAGTGTGTATGATCCGATAATTGACTGTAGGTCATTCGTGGGCTGTTTACTGTGTGTTTAACCCTGCAATCAGAAATCACATATGTATTATCGACAATTCATTATGTTTGAAAATATCCATTAACATTTTTTTGACAAGCCTCATTATGTTTGAAAATATCCATTAACATTTTTTTAGAAACCTCACTATCCTGTTATAGATACTTGGAAGCAGTGGTTATCTTGGCCGGACCTAGGCTTACATCAACCCCTTATGAGTGCAGGCAATCTTATTTTAAGACAGGATGGCTAGGATTAGGCAATCTGAAGAGTTGCTGGCTGAGTTGAAAGCAAGACAGAAGAAAGCAGATAGAGAGAAGGCTGAACAAGAAGCTAAATCAAAAGCAGCTGAAAAGGAAAAGAAAAAGGCAGTGGTTGTGGCAAGACAGGAACAGCTGAAGGGTAAGAGTACCCACAAACGTAAAAAAGCTGGAGACATTGAGAAAGGGATTTCCATTCCTCTACCTACATGCCAAACTCCTACAAAAAAGGCCAAGCTGACAGATAAGGGCAAAGGCAAAGTTAAATTACTTCAACCCGTGTCTCATGTTTCTGATTCCGATGCACTGTTGGGTCATCATCAAGTTGATATCTCGGGTGCTCCAACTCAGCAAGTATACGAGCAGGTTGAACCAGTCGAGGTTGAACCAGTCGAGGAAGGCCCAAGCATTGATGCACGCATTCGTCATGCGCCTAAGAAGCCACCTAAGAGGCCAAAACAGACATGGGAGGAGTTTATAAATGGCAAGGGCTTCAAAGCTGAGAGGTTTATTAAGGCAAGTGCTTTTAACCATGAGAGTCAAGTTATTAAAGTACTAATGAATAGGGGATTGGGTGTATGGATGAGCAAAGGAAAAGGTTACAAGTCGGGAATTGTGCGAACATTTTATTCAGTTGCAATGAAGGATGACACTTCAGATACTATTACAGCCCGAATGAGCTTAAAAAAGACAGTTAAGGTAACTCCAGATTTAATAGCTAAGTTTTTGAATATTGAGCGACCTTCTGCAAGTGAAATACAATATCCTCATCCAAATTTTAAAAGTCCTGGAAGGCGTGAGACAATGAGGATAATCTTTACTAATCCCGCTCCTCCAAAAGATGATGGGTCTACTTACCCAATTGGATACATGTATCCAGAGTATGCCACAGTAAATAAACTCATCCACTATAATCTTTACGCCAGAGGTTGCGAGGGTGCACCAAAACAGGCTGAAGTCGATCTTTTGATTCAGTTTATGGGGGATGCTGTTCTTGATGTTGCTGCATTAATTTTTGAGGATATTGTTCAATTTATTTGCGAGAGATCCACTCGTCTGATGCCGTTCCCTCAGTTGATTACTCAGCTTTGTATTGATCAGAGGGTCACATCTGCAGAGGCTTACATTTTTGGTGAGGGAGGTATAAATCCTGTTTCTTCATCTATCAGACATATGGCTAGGGATGCGGTAGCTCGTACCACAGATGCATCACATGGTACATCGTCCAGCAGTGCACCTCAGACAGCAGCGTGTGAGCCTACTATTATGGATATGTTGCATGCCATCCAATCTCAGTTAAATTCACATGAGGAGAGAATGAAAAAATTTGAGACAACAGTTTACAATGACTTTCAGACTTTGCATGCGCATACAGCACCGTGTGAACCTACTGTTATAGATATGTTGCATGGCATTCAATCTCAGTTGAATTCGCATGAGGAGAGAATTAAAATTTTTGAGTCAAGAGTATACAATGATTTCCAGACTTTGGATGGCCATATTAAACGTATTTTGCGGCGGCAAGAATTTCAATGGAATATGCAACTTATTCAGCAAGACAGAATGACACAGATGACTGATAGGTTTCGTGCAACACCTTTCCCTCCGATACCTCCTGAGTATTGGACAGAGTTCGGTTACCCTTCGCCACCCACAGAAGGTAATGAAAATGAAACTGAGGAGCTAGTTCGAGATAAGGATGCTGCTACTACTTCAGAAAAAGCTAAGGATCCCAATGTTGACGATAGAAATGTAGACCATGCTATTCCACCTAAATGAACTGTTTTCCACTTTATTATATTATTTTTTGTTATTTGTATATGTTATATTTGGTGTGTATTTGAACAATTTAATTTTAATATTAGGTTGTTATAATTAAAATATATAGACAGAAACGAGTAAGTAATTTTCCGATATATAGGTACGCAAATTTCTAGTCATCTTGCTTCATAGACCTAACTTTACATTCCATACGATGATATGAGGTTTGCACAAAATACATAATTTCATCAGCACAAAAAAGTTGGGAATTAGCAAAAAGATAAGGTCATTGCTTTTGACTATTACAAAAAAAGAAAACTAACAACGTACGTGATTTTAAATAAAAACTAGTAAAAAGTCACATGAGACATATAGTGCATCTATTAGGACAGTTTTATTATATAAGTTAACCCAACTATGTATAATGCGGAAACGTTCAAATTTCCTCGCTAAAGTCTTCGTCAGTGTCCGGAGTGAATGCATCGCCAATATCACCGCCATTGTCATCATCTGAATCATCTTTATGTGAGTCGACATCAGATTCAGTTCCGCAAATATTCGTTAAAGACTCTACAACTTCCTGAACCTCTTTATATAGAAGAGCGCGGGCATTTTTTTCGCGATGCAACTGGACCTGAACTCTATGCTTATCCATAACTGACTCCACTAGCGATGATTGTGAAGCGTCTAACTTTTTCTCCAGCTCCTCGATAAGTTTGTCTTTTTCTTCAAGCAATTGTCGAAGTTCTCCCTCCTAAAATGACATAAAATATTAGCTTCATATTTTAAATATATATTAAATATAACTTTTATTAAACATGCTTATTGACCATTTACGTGCATGCAACCATGCAAAGCACAATATACTAAATATTTTTTTGGACATAAATATAACTTTCAGTAAACATACTTTTGTCATTGAAAGAAACATATTCTAGGACACAGTTGACTTTCCCATACAAACATGCATGTAACCGAATCTAGTGTCAACTTAGTTATGGAATTGCAATGCGGATGTTTATGTACAAATACCGTTGTATCATTTGGCTCAATTTTCTGTCTTTTGCCGGAGCGACCATCGGAAGATTTAGGTGAAACCGACATAGGTATTCTTAACACGGCTCGTTGTAAAAGTGTTTAGTAGTATCAGTAAGAAGTACAAAAATCGGTGTAAGTCTTTAGTAGTACGAGTAAGAATTGACAAAGAAGTAGCAACACATTAGTTGCTACTTATATCCAACATTTTGCCAAACATCCCAAAATAGGTAGTTGAATGCATTAACTGTAGTTTTACAAGGGCATTAATATGTCTTCAATGAATTTTCAAATATTCATCATTTCACCTTCATAAATGATTGTAGGTGTTGCTTTATTTTACTAAAAAAAAATCTTCTTTGCATATTCTCCTTTAGAATATTTTGATACGTGGTGGTGTTAAAAGTACTTTCAATTAACACACAACCACATACTGTGCTGCCAAATGTATCAGATGAGGTGTACTATAGTACATTTACTTTATTGACTTTTGACCTTGATTTAGGAGTGTAGGTGTAGATTTGGTTAAAGAAATATTTTGTTCATTGCTTATTCACAATGATAAAGGACGTGGCTATAAAAGGTATTTCAATAAAGATATAGAGATAGACTGCATAAATTATTATGTCCAGATTTGGTGGGATATTTCATACCGATAATTTTGATATGTGAAATGTGTTAGATGATGTGTCAAATAGTTCATTAAATTTTGATACTGTAGATGATCAAAATTGATTGTCAGAGTAGATTTGGATATAAATTTGAATATCTTCATTGCATATTCAAAGTAGATTTCAAAATCAGATGTTAAAAGTCATCTCAGTACAGAGACAGTGTCATATTTAAATAATGACGGTACGAGTAGATTCGGTGGGATACTTCATATCGATTCTTAATTGTCGTATGTGTTAGATGAGGTGTAAAAAGGTTAAATAAATTTTGAGACTGTAGAGGATCAAAATTGAGTGTCGGTGTAGATTTGGATATAATTTTGAATATCTACATTGTCTATTCAGAATGGAAAAGGACATGATGTAACAAGACCTTTCAATAAAGAGATACTGACATCTTTCAAAAATGTAGGTCCGAGTAGATTGTCTTGAAGATTTCTTTTGTTCATTGAAGTCAGACATGAATATGAGGTGAAGGGTTGAAAAAAACACAATAAATTTGTTTACCAGAAATACCTTGAAAATTGAATGTTGGAGTAGATATGGTTAAATGATTTCATATAAATAAACAATTCCAACACAGTGTGTGTAACATTGGTGTTAAAAAGTACAATTAAAAATGAGAGGCGTCACATGACCTTATAATATTAGTGTAGGAGTAGATTTGGTTAAAGATATAAATTCTTGAATGCTTAATGACAATGCCAAAAGGACGTGGTGTTAATACGACTTTCAATAAAGAGACACCTACTTACCTCACATTAGTATGTGTTGGTCTTCAAGTGCACATTATATAGAAAATTAACTTTTTAAGGTCATTGGTTTTGGGCTGACATTAATATTGCCACTTACAGTAGACTTTTCCAACACAGTGTACTTCATCCATTGTAACTTAAACTGACTATTGCGTGCGTACGTTAAATGCCATGAACTCAATGGAATCACGTGCACATGCGTTGCAGATGAAGATAACACATTGTGCCAATACAGAACTCGCAAGCAAGGTGAAAAACATGTGCCATTGCATGCAATAACTGGGATGCTATCAAACAAGTAAGCTACTTCAAAATCTCGCAAAAGAATTGCAAATCAGTCGTTAATAACGAATCGGGTAAGATATACAGTTATGATTTGTTTACTTTGCTGTTTCGATAATATATATTATATTTAAATTTGATACTAAGTTTAGAAAATTTTCAATTCCAACATATTTATGTTTGGAATAATAATATATATATATATATATATAAAATAACAGTAGAGCAATTTTCTATCTTATGGTTCAATGCATATAAATTTTTAATATAATATGTAAATTTTGGTTTAAAATTGGTTTTCATAACAGGATCGAGAAATTTCACTATATTTGTCAAGTAGAGTGCATGATGGCTGAAGATTCATTAGAACCTAAAGTCGGGCAACAGTTTTTGAATATTGAAGAGGCGTATGATTTCTACAATAAGTATGCTAACAGTGCAGGGTTTAGTGCAAGGATGTCATCTAGTAAAAAGCGGAAAGATACGGATGAAATAAAATGGAAGGCTTTTGTTTGCTCCAAGCAAGGTGAAACAGATAACACATACCACAACGATATAGGAAGTTCAAATACTCAGCGAAATAGGGGCGGTACAAGAGTCGGCTGCAAAGCTAAGATGACAGTAGTAAAATCACATGGACGTGAATTTTGGTCAGTTAGTATGTTTACAAAAGAACACAATCATGAACTTGCAACCCCTAAGAAAGTGCAGTTTCTACGATCCCACAGAAAAGTATCTGAGGCAAAGAAAAATTTGTCAAGTTTGCTTTCACTTGCGAATATTCCACCTAGTCAAAGATTTTCAATAATGGAAATTGAAGCTGGAGGAATACAAAATATGGGTTGCACAGCGCGGGATATGCTTAACCATAGTCAGGATGTGAGAGAAGAGATGAAAGGTCATGATGCTGATACAGTTAATGAATTTTTCTTGGGCGAGCTAGAAAAAAATCCGGCATTTCGCTATGTGATCGACACTGACAATGAAAACAGGTTGCGGCGATGTTTCTGGGCAGACGGAGAAGCTCGGCGTTCGTATGCTAATTTTGGCGACGTAGTTGTTTTTGACACGACATATAACACTAATAAATATAGTATGATTTTTGCTCCTTTTATTGGCGTAAATCATCATGGACAATCAATTGTATTTGGTTCAGCATTCCTAAGTGATGAGACTGTTGAATCCTTCATATGGCTTTTCACGTCATGGTTGTCTGCAATGCCTAGTGCCGCACCTAAAGTTATAATAACCGATCAAGACCTCGCGATTTCGAAGGCCATCCGCATTTCGATGCCACAGACATTTCATCGTCTTTGTATATGGCATATTACGTCCAAATTTTCGGATAAGATCGGGGTCGCAGCTCACATCCAATATTGGAAAATTTTTGAAAAGTGTATTTGGGGCTCCGACACCCCAAATGAATTTGAGGAGAGTTGGCATAATGCTCTTGCAGCAAGTGGTTTGGTATACCATGATTGGCTTTTGTCGCTATATGCGATTCGCAATAGTTGGGTGCCCGCGTATGTGAAAAGCATATTCTCATGTGGAATGTCGAGCAGTCAGAGAGCTGAAAGCGCACATGCATTCTTCAAAAGGTGTATATCAAAGAACCACTCGTTGATGGAGTTCATTACACGGTATAACCGTGCAATTGGACATCAGAGGCATAAAGAGTTAATGGCGGACCACATCGACATCAATGAAAGTCCACGGCTTCAAACTCGGTTTCCATGCGAAAGACAAATGGCAGGTATATATACGAAGTCCAATTTTCTTGCATTTCAGGCTCAACTAATCGAAAGTGAATCGTTGATCATGCGTGATGCGGAAGTTCCAATAAACATGAAGCAGGTGTATAAAGTTTATGATGCCCTTAATGAAAGTGCAAAAGTTCGATATATCGTGAATGACAGAGAGGGAGATAATGTTTCATGCAGCTGTAAATCATTTGAGTTTAGAGGAATTCCATGCAGCCACATCATTTTATTTCTGCGAAGCTTTCAAGTGGCGCTTATCCCAACCCAGTACATTTTGCATCGTTTGACTAAAGATGCTAAAGCTGGACGTGTCATTGACGATCTTGGGGTTGAAGTGAGTGATGTTTTTGACAAAGCTTTGCTTACCAGGCATAATAAGTTAGCCCAAAAGTCTAGTAAATTGATCGATGCAGCTTCGCTATCAATTGAGGGAACGGAGTTTGTGTGTACTGCATTTGATAATATGAATATAACTATTCATGATCAGAATAAAGCAAGAGGATTCATTGGATATAAATATGGGGAACAACATATGCTAAACAAAGATAGTAATACAATACTAGACCCAATGAAAGCGAAGTCCAAAGGTTCAGGGAGAAGATTGAAAGCTGGTAAAGAGAAGCGCATACCGAAGGGCAGAAAATGCAATGCATGTGGCCTAAGAGGCGTCACGCATGACAAAAGAAACTGTCCGAATATGCCTAGTCGGTTAGTACATTTTAAAAATATTAGTTTTTAACAACAACCGTTTCAATATGTACTGTGGACTACATATATATTATTTATTATATGGATAAATCTGGAAATATACCGCTATTACTGAATGACAAAATATTATTCTTGTGCTTAGGTCACTCAGGAACGAACAGAATAATCTTTCAACCGATTCTGAAAATTCGAACTTTACCCCACTTGGTGGTAAGCTCCACCCCTAATTACTAATAAATTGGATAAGTTATATATAATCGGGACGATAAAAAATAAATCCATAATGTTGACATGGACAATGAAATTAATGTTGATATTTTATTTTTTTTATTTTGCAGATGACAATTGTACAGGATTGGAATTTGATGGAAACTTCTAAATGGAGCGAGCAAAGTTCTTAGTGATTACTTGAAATTGAGATGTGGACTATTGGTGGTAATTTGGTAGCTCTATATAATTGGACTACTTTGTGAGTGTTTACTTGAACAATTAATATTAGAATAGATTATAAATATTCTGGCAATCAGTCATATGTGTTAGTTTAATGCATGCTTTGACAAGTTGCATTATGGATATTATTATTTATAAAAATATTATCGATAATTGGAAACCAAAAAATCGATAATGAATTATGTCGTTGAGAGAGACAGTGATAAAATGCTTCATAAACACTTCTGAGGTCGATGAGAGAGGGAAAAGTATGTGGGAAAATTTGTATTAAATTATTTCCCAACATAACATAATATACATTTCTCTCACAACCAACAAAAACTGCATTGAGAAAGAGTAAATGTTAATCACACCAATCGACACACGCTCCTTTCGTGATTGGTGGAGTTCTTAATAGCGAATTGCTGGAGTGGGCATTGAAAGCATTAGCGAAATAATAACTTATAAAGCTCAGTAAAATTAAGTTACTGAGGAATGATTTTATTATTTTTGATTCATTTATTGAAATATCAAAAAATTTAAGTCACACAATCACAATATGCTTATGTTATCTTGAATGTAAATAGTAACTTATTTAAAATAAGGGCGAAGATTTAAAATGTATGTCCGAGTTGCAAAAAGAGACATTTATTTCAAGTGTTGAAGCCTAACATCATTCCTTCGCATCTTTATTACGTAAATTTAAATTATTCATACTGCTTAGAAGAGAGTCACAAAAATTCACAACTCTTTCAGACGCATAACGCTCCATCTCTATTCTACGTGCACGTCATCCAACGTGTTAGATGAACTAGTGTTAGAAGAACTAGAAGAACCTACAGTTGAATCATATTTATGGTCTCCTTCGATGCTTGATGAATGGGCCAACTGAGTAGGAAGCCATTTGATGAACCCACAACCGTTGGAGCGTTCATTACTCTGAAAATTAAAGTCATTTTAAATACTATTAAATATTTGGCAAATAAATTATTTATGTATGGTGTAATTTAGTAACTTACATGCGCTTGAGGACATATCCAAAAACGACGACCGATGTTACTACCTCGTCTAGCGGTTAATACATTGCATTGGCCACTTCCGCATGGACACAGTTGCAATTCGTCGACCCACAAGAAGTACTAGCACGAAATTGGGGTTGAATTATCCGTTTTGTTAAACTGAATAAGTAGATAGTTAATATCGTAGCCGCACATCCTTAAAATTGAAAGAATGGAAAATGATAAATATAAATTTGACTATTTAATACCCAGAAAGGACATCGGTAGAATTCCCGTCCAGGATTTTTTGTTGTGTTTGATGTGCTTCTCACACAAGGGCCCCGTCCGCACCGGCAAATGATACCAACCATCGATTAGGCTACTAAAATAGCATGTATACCTTAAGTTAATATGAAAAGTAAGTGTATTCAATTTTTAATACGGTAAAAAAAAATTATTAAACGATATGCACGTATCTATCTCTTCATTTGTCAATTTGCGATGCTTACTCCAGAATTTGAAGCAACGTATTTGAATATGTTCAATTATGTATTAATTCTCACTCTCAAGCAACTATCTGAAATGTCATGAAAGCAGGTAATATAGAGATTTTCACGAAATACATAAATGCATAAATGAATCTTTAACCATTTTATATAAAATTTGAAAGCATTTTTTAAAAATTATAATATTTAATATTAAGACCAAACAAAAACATACTACTCACTTGCAACAAATAAATCAATGCATCTTTAACCATTTTTAATCAAATTTGAAACCATTTTTGTAAAAATTATAATTTTAAATATAAAGACCAAACAATAACATAATACTCACTTGCAACTTCAATAACCTTTGTCTTCGGTATTGCATTCAGTGATTTGGAATAATTCACTCCCTATGTGTCTCAATATATACCATACATGAGTGAAAAAAATTTATGCCCTCAAGCCTATACCTATCTAGTAAGTATTACTAGCAACTTCACATGTTGCTACCACTGCTGCTTTCAGAGATTTCCATCACATCTATCTCATATTGATATATCAAAGTATATTGTACTTCACTAGATTACAAACCAAGTTGTATGTCATTGTATAGGACAAAATTTTTTGTGATATCTGCAATATTCTCGGGTGGAATACATTAGCCTTTAAATGCATTCACGGGTATGAATGCATGACAAGTAGCTGTCATGTTACATAGCTTACTGTGTACACGTGATTTTTAAGAGATCTTCTGGGTATTTGTAAAGTGAAATCAATCCACAAGTCCATCAAATTGTTTTCAACTTTAATCACTTTTAATGTCGAAATAGACTGTTTGTTTTTATAATAAGCTTGAAATTTTTTTTACTATAATACCCCTCGTAGGATATAAAATTTAAAATATTTTCCATGTTTATATATACTCCTCAATCATACACATAATTCCCAAAAATATTACATAAACCCCCATCCAATTCAGATACTATAATAAAAGACAAATTATAAAGATTTCTTAGTTTTATATATATTTCAAAGTGTGTGCATTACAATTTTAAAACTATCTATGGCAAAAATGAATGACTTATTTTATTGTAACTCATTCATTATGATTTTCATACCTATATTCACTATATTCCAAGCCCCAGTAATATGTTACCCATTATAATATTCTAACAATTATCAATTTTTAAATATTATTGGTTCTTGTTTGCTTGTTTTTTTTTTTTTTTTTATTTCATTATGTAAATAAAGCATTTAATATCAACTTTTAAATTATTTGTATGCTCCTAATTGTAAAACATACAATTGATTAAGTCAAATAGAGAAATATATATTATAATTTTATTAATATTATTTATGGATATTATAAGTTCAAGTTTATTTTATTAATTTATCCTTCATATATAAATATATATAGGTACGGTTGATTTTATATAATTTGAATCGTGATAGAAACAATTGTAATATTTTTGTAAATTTTTTTATTTACATAACTAAGACTAAAATCTTAACCAAATAAGAAAGAATTAGTAAAACTAAATAGGTAATATAATTTAATAATAAAATTTAAATATATATAAAAAAAATATTTATCTATATTTGTTTAGGTAGATTATTAATGGTTAAAAATAAATATAAAATTGAGTTGGCTTGAAAATAGAATATTATGAAAAATGGTTAATTCAAATTATCATATTTACGTGCGTAATGCTTTCAATATGACGAGTAATGCATATGGATAATATAATAATTTCATCTACAAATATTATAATTTTTGGCTAATTTTTATATCCTCAATTTTCATATTTCTCATTCCATTATTAATCTTGCATGCATATGACGGGTTTTAATTCAAAAATAGTTAATGATGTGTCCAAGAAAAAAAATTTAATGGTTTTAATTTAAATTCTATTTAATTCCTCAACTAAAAATTAGTTCAATATATATTATATATTAATTTTATTTTATTTAACTCATTAATTTAAAATCATTATATTTTATATATATATTTGTAATTTTAGTATGAAATAATTATAAGTATTAACCATAAATGGAACCCAATTATCGATAATGCTAAGGAGAGTAACGGGGCCAATTATCGATAATGCTGAGGAAGTGAGGAGAGTACCCGTATCATGAAGTTGTCCATTATCGATACTTATCGATAATGCTCAAGACAGTGGCGTCTCACGCGGTAAAGGCATGGAGATAAAAGTATCGATACTTATCGATAATGCTCCGGACAGTGGGTCTCACGCGGTAAAGGCATGAGATAAAAGGTGACGCGGTAAAGGCATGAGATAAAAGGTTGTGTTAGTTGAGGAAATTAATTCTCAAACTAACCTACTTTTCATTTACCACGTATCCGACAAACCCTGTAACTTTCAGAAGTTACGTTTAATCAGAGCCGTTTCTTCAAGCTTATTTTGGGATTGACGGAGTCGCTCATGAGCGACGTCCCTCAGGATATCCGCACTCTATATATATATATAAAAGGTATTTTCAAAGATATTAAATTGGAACAATTCAAAGGAGTTCTAAAAAAAACGAATGCAAAGGTATATATCCAAACCTGTTTAATGTATGAAAGTATAGATGGGTTGTTCCAAATCAAACTGTTAACTCTAACTTTGATATCATAATTAAACTTGGATTAACGTAATGAACCTTAAAGTTATTTTTCCCCCTTCTGTTTCATATTTATTTTGCTTGGTAATTAGAAGTTGAGTAATGCTATACATTCCAAAAAAAAATTCAAACAAATTAAAGTGTCCTAAATCAATTCAAGTCCTTCATTTATTATCAAGAAAAGAGTTCGCTAAAAAAAAAAAAAGATTTAGATCATCTGCCACATCATTTGAGATACATTTTTGGGACAAATTCAGCATTTTTCTTAGAAGTTTGTTGATTAGCTAGCACGGCAATGAGTTTCAAATTTAGACCTTCGGTCGGATGCCGATGAGCCTTTATTCAAAATTATAAATCCATAGAATGGGTAAAAGTTATACATATGGAATTGAACTAGAATTAACTTAATAAATTTTAGGATTAAGAATTCTTAGCCATTGATTACATATACAACTTTTGTTTTTGTTTTTTTTTTGTTTTTTTGGTAATAAGCTAAACAACTTTTGAGGATGGAAATTCATAGATATTTAGTTGAAACATACATATCATGACTCCTTGAAGAGGCTCATGCATGAAAGGGACATGATAAATATATTGTGAATATTATGAGGAGCACAAGGCAATGAAGAAGACTCTACCAGGTTCACTGAGTTGGTGGCTGGTCTTGCAGGCTGATTACAGCATTGCAACATTATTTAGGTTTCTAAGTGCTTATTTTGCCTTCTCAATTTTTTTTATATAAAAATGGCCTATTTGGTAGGTCATGTCTTGCAAGTTGCAATATTTTTTAGGTTTTATCTGCATTTTGTGGCCACTGGTGTTGTATGTTTAAATGATTACATTTCTACTATAAGAAAGGGGTTTGGAATTCGGAATTTTCTTTTAAAAAAAAATTGAAATTCAATTTTATAGAGTTATGTAAGGTTTGAGTCATCAATTGCTTGGCGATAGGAAAAGAAAAAAGATGAACGTAAATAAACCTATTTTGATTAGCTTGACTATCGATAGAAAAATACTAAAGGCTAGGGATCATATTTTGGACCACATTTTTTTAAAATCATTTGGCGTGCAGGTGTTGAAAAATGAAAAATCATTCTAAGAAAAATTCTACTAGGTCTAAGATATAAGGTACCGTTTGGTTGCCCGTAATGGAATGTAATGTAATGTGATTACGGGGTGAATCGCATTACGGGGAATGAGAATGTGTAATGTGATTACCCTCCACATGTTTGGATATGTTGGGAATGTAAAATCATATACTCATGCAATTACAGGGCTAGTGTTTGGATATGTATGTAATGTAATTCTCAATTCTTAACATTTGACCATAATACCCCTATCATGGATTTGTTTTTCAAAATATCACAATTTATTTAACGATAATTTTTTCAAAAATCAATCGTTGGATCTATGTGACTTTTTGCATGCATGACATAGAGAGGATGAACATCTAATCCAACGGTCAATTTTGTGAAATTAAATATCCAAATCTATTGATTAAATTAATTGTTGACAAAAAAAAATCAAATTAATTGATATTTAAATATAGTTAAAAAACTCATGTCCTCAAAAAAATATATAACCCACCGACCACCCACCGCCTCAGGTCCTCAAATATATATAAACCCACCGCCTCGGGTCCCCTTTTTTTTTTTTTTCTTCTTCTTCTTCTCCCCCTCTGCCGCATCTGTGCCCTCTTCTTTCTATTTCTTCCTCTTCCTTCTTTCTTT
>JAESVK010000744.1:1060405-1074635 GCA_017140935.1 Hamamelis virginiana
TGGTGCTATTTAGTGCGCAAAAATTTTGCATTTATGCCATTTGGAGTACCAAAATTATGCGATGATGCAATCTGGTCCATTTGGTGTGCAAAAAATTGGCATCCGTCCCCATGTGGTGTCATTGGGAGTGGCAAAATTTGGCATTCATGCCATTTGGTGCACCAAAATCGGCATTCATCCCATATGGTGCTATTTAGTGCGCAAAAAAATTGCATTCATAGCATGTGGAGCTTCAACATTTTGGATTCATGCCTTTGTTACCATTTTGGAGTGCCAAAATTAAACATTAATGTTATTTGTTGTCATTTGGTATGTCAAATTTTGACATTTAGACTATCCAGCTTTACTTGGAGTACCAAAATTTCAAATTCATCCCATACGGTGCTATTTAGTGCACAAAAATTTTGCATTCATAGCATGCGTAGTGCAAAAATTTTGGAATCATACCATCTGGTGCCAATTTGGAGCGCCAAAATTTGGCATTCCTGTTATTTGGTGCCATTTGGAGAGTCAAATTTTGCATTAACGCCATTCGGTGCCATTTACTTTACCAAAATTTGGCGTTCACATCTTTTGGTTCTATTTTGTTTGCAAAAAATTGGCATTCAAGCTATCTGGTTATATATATATATAACAATAGATCCTTTCTCTGTGCCAGCCCTCCTCTCTCATACCGTGAACCGACATTATCAGCAAAATCTGGATCTAGATAGTTTACTTTGACGTTAAGATGTGGTGCAGAGTAGAACCTGAGCACGGAATGCATTGCGTTGGGGAAGAGCTAGGCATTGTATCATATGGTGGTTTTGCCACACACACTTAAGCATATAAATACATATATTCAGTGAATATTCTCGATAAAGAAGTAAAATTTTCCCATATTTCTAAAAAAAAAAACCATTAAATTGCATATGAATATATGCAACAGAACTGAGATTTGAAAACTTCTATGATTCATATTGGGAGCTAAACTACAATTACACTTTGCTCTGCCTTCAAAGCACCTAAACATACAATTCCCATGCATCTAATTACTCTCAAATCTAAATAAAAGCAAACAAATCTGAAAAATTTGCAAACTAAAATTCTACTATATGACACAAATGCATAAATCACAAATTATGTAAACCCAGTGATACAAACAATGACACTGGATCACAAATTCAAAATATGACAAGAACAAACATAAGTACATCTATATAAATAATAAATTTAATTGAGTCAAAAAGCAACTCCTTTTTTTCTCTTTCCATGTTTAGCTCAAAATGGATAAAATAATGAGCTGATAAAAGTCAAAAGCTCAAGCCTATAGGATCACTGATAGTGTATTCTCCTGTTAACCAAATTAAAATGTCATAGATTAATATATATGGACTAATTTATATACAAGTAAGCAGGCTGAGGAAACCAAACGAATTTTTCTTTTTCATATATATGTAGTAGATAGTTTCACGTACAGCTAGCAGCTATAGCTGCTCACAAGAGGAACTTAATGGAGTCATACATAACAACTGCAGCTGAACAGCTTCTTTTAGTACAATGCACACAATGTACTCTACGAAGCTGTTCATTTCTCATAAAGGACACAAAAAAACTTCCCAAAATATACCAAGAGGACTCCACTCCAACTCTCCAAGTAAGTTTGTTCAAAGCATAGTAAATTTAAATTACTAATTTAGAGGTAGCTATTTATTGGAGCTAATTTTCTTCAGAAGGTGAATTGTTCAGTGACTTCACAACGTTCTTTTCTTCATCAACCACCAAGGAAGGGGAACCAAATTCGGGTACAGAACCACAGGAGCTTAACAAGAGTTGTAGCAGAAGGACCAGTAACATTCACCTGCACAAAAGGAACATTTTCAGCTGGAGCCGCATCAGCAGTAGCCACCATTTGAGAAGAGCTTGTTTCAATGGAAACCTTCATTAGTTGCTCCTTCTCAGGTTCAACTGTCTTCTGTCTATTACGAGGCAATTTCACATCGTAAATGCTATAACACTTAAGCCCATTTTGTTCAAAATGATTTTGACTTGTTTTGATCTTTACCAACACCATGGCATCCAACTTCATATCCACAATTTGTTTTACAACCTCCTGACCTCCCTATTGCAAAATTTTAATTAAACAGTCAAATATTATTATGAAAATGATGTAGCAAAAAGCGGATCGGATGTGATTGGAATTAAGGAAAGATGCTACACATAGTCAACTTAATAAACTTACATTTTTAATGGCTTCCATAATTTCCTGTGCAGTACAATTCACAATTTTCTCAGCTACCTCTCCATAAGCACGAGCAAGAATCTTAGATGTCTCATCTTGTAGTTCAAACTCAATGAGGCACCTAATTGGTATACATGTTAGTATAACTAAGTGTATTAATCATATTACAAGGCACTCATAATTAAATACTCTTTATAATATCCAGATTTAGAGAAAAAACACAAGTACCTTAGAATAGAGACAGCCTTCTGTAGACCACAGTAGTTACATGTAAAAGTATCTCCATGATTCGAACCAGTACTCTTTTTACATTTCCCACAGCACAAGTAGAAGAAATGCTGATTGTAGTTTACCAAATGAATCGATACTATGGTCCAAAAAGTCGTCTGCATCAAGTAATTTAATTGTTGGTATAGACAACAATATAGAAATAGAAAGAAAAAATATAGGAAAATGATCAATACATTGCTTGGCATAAGAACAACGTCTTCCATATTTTTGAAATCCAGTGCATTTGAAGGAGCCTCTCCATCTTCTGTAGAGAAGAAATCCTCATGATTGAAAAGCTTATCTATTCTCTCTTTATTTGTTTGATACCTTGCACAACAAAAGAAATAAGTGCATCATATTATTTAAAGAATAACACTGAAGAAGTTGCTAACTATAAGAACAAATATGACTACTCGGATAAAGATAAAATTAAAAAAAAAAAAAAAGATTTTCCACTCCTAATAAGATCACCTAAAAGGAAAAAAAATAATAAGTGGATAAAATAAGACCACAAGACAGGTACGTACTCCATCAAAACATCTAACTGCAATGAGTGCCCTTTTAAATTTAATTATTCTAGGAACTTCAAGATGTAAAATCTAATGTTATAAACTTCATAGCAAACATTGTAGAATAAATAAATAATAGAGTCAAAAAACAAAGAAACCATGCAACTTTGTTTCCAAACATCAATGTCCTTATAAGGATGAAAATCATGAATTGTACCATCAATCCTTTATCCATGCTTTAACAATATTTACTATAGAGAATAAGCATTAACAGTGTTTAAAATAAAACATACAGCATCTAATTATAAATAATTTACTAAGTTAACTTAAGCACAAAAAAATATTTCTTGCTATTCAATTTATAGTACTCAAAAACAATAACTGTATTATATACAAATACATAAAATCATGAATTATACAAACATCAACTAACCTGTTATCCAATCAAAATAAAAAAGATAAGGAGCTCATCAATTAACTCGCATGTGCCAATTCCAATATTTCATGGAATACAATGTTAGCAGTGCAGTCACTATTCACATCGCCTTTTATTGCTGGTCTAATGAGCACTTTAACATTTGATGCCTCAGTTGCCCTTGACAGAGCAAAATATAACTGACCATGCGTAAAAACAGGATGTGGCAAGTAAATGCCCACTTTCTCCAGAGTCTGACCCTGAGCCTTATTAATTGTCATAGCAAAGCACAATCTAATTGGAAATTGAACTCTCTTAAATGGGAAAGGATATTATTCTGTTTTGTTCGGTAAAATTGGTATCCTTGGTATAAAAACTCTATTTCCTTTATGATGGCCTACAGCTATTTCAGCATCGATAACATTACGTTCAAACCTAAGGCATATCAATCTAGTTCCATTAGATAATCCCTTCGAAGGATCAATATTCCTAAGCAAAATTATTGGGCAGTTAACTTTCAAAATTAAGTGATGTGGTGGATATCCATTGGGGGTCAATTGATTCAAAAACTTTTCTTCAAACATAAAATTTCCATCACTCTCGCTAGAGACACCCTCGTCACGACTAAAATAGTTCTTCTCTTCCCCGGGGAATTTAGCAATCAGTACCTGATTAAGTTCATCAACAAATTGATTCTTTGGTGTAAGAATAGCTCTATCAACAACAAAAGACAGATATTCTGAAAAGCTCTCAATATTTGGAAAAATAACATCAATCAAGTTATTCACACTAAGTTCATCATCCCTAGACTCTATTAAAATGTTACATGGAAGCCTAATTTCATTTCCAATTACATTTGGTTCTGTTCCATTTCCAACACGCAGTAAAAAATCACAAAAATTTGGATCCGTTTTTGCTCTCATATTTTGATGAAGAGTCAGAACCTAGAACTGAGACCATAAAAGGGATTTAACAAGAGAACAATTTTTTGTCTCCTCAATAGTAGATTTAGGTACAACAGGTAACACCTGTCGGAAATCACCACCAAACACAACCACTTTGCCACCAAATATCTCACCACTGCTCATGAGATCTTGCAACATATGATCCAAAGCCTCCACGACATGGCGTTTAGCCATGGATGCTTCGTCCCATATAAGTAATTCTGTTACCCGCAAAAGTTGTGCCAATCCACTTTGCTTACTTATGCTAGTTAAGCTCTCATCGGCATCAATTGGTATTTTGAACCTCTAGTGAGTTGTCCGTCCACCGGGTAAAATTGATGCAGCTACACCAGATGTTGCGGTTGCAAGTGCAATCCGATGAGCTGATCTAAGAGTTGTCAAAAGTGCTCGATAAAGAAAAGTATTTCCTGTTCCGCCAGGACCGTCTATGAAAAATGCTCCTGTTTTTTTTTCATTGATTCTACACATGATAGCATCATAAGCTTTTCTCTGTTCAAAATTAAGCATTGACATTGAATGTAAATCAAAATCCGAAACTGGTATAGTTAATTTATCCATTATTTCTCTGTTCGCTAATTCAGCAGGACTCAACGAGAATGTTCCCGATGCTATATGATAGTCATCCAATTTTCTTCCCATTGATTCCAAAGTAGCATCAATGCTACGGAGAACCAAAATCTTTCTCAAAAAAGGAGACATCGTTGGATTTTGTAAAAAGTTCTTAGACATTGGCTCAACAAACTGTTGGAATAATTTTTTTGGGTCCACGGGACTATAATATACCAAGACAGTAGCAAACAAGCGCCTAAGACTCGAAGGCATATCAAAGTTCAACGCTTCAATAAGCAGCTCTTAATAGTGGAATCACAATGAAGTAGCCCACATAACAATGCTGCTTCTCTATAACTCGAAGCAACATTTTGATCAACTACAAGCAAATCATCAAATGAAGTAGGTCCTTTCACGTGATTAAGGAGGAGCCTCAAGTAGAATCTCTTACCCTCAGATGGATTCACAGTGACAATTCTACCCAATGCTCTTCCCTGCTTTCGTGGAGTCCACATTCTATCCCTTCTATTCCACACGTAGTGTTCAAGGTAATCCCTATAAAAATACTGCCTAGATACTTCACTGGATCGGTTCATTTCGAAAAATTCAGTTAACATTGTTCGTTGCAAAAATTTATTCCTAGCAATAGCCTCCAAACTATCAGAAGATTTGAAACAAATAGTTTGTCTATTTTTTAAATGTAATTGAAGCGAAACAACATTTGGAACAATTTCATTCATGTCAAATATGTATATCCTCCATATTGCTTCAGGAGGACTTATCCAACGACCCGACTGAAACTGATTAATTTCATCGACTTCCGTTGCACTCTCATTGGTCGCTATGTTGAAAGCAGCCCGATCGTGTCCCTTATAAATATACTTATATATGTATTTAACAGCTTTTATTGTTTAACATATTTCCACGTTCAAGTGACAATCATATTTGGCCAATAAATGTGGATTATAAGGAATAACCCATGTATTGTCCAAATCATGTCCTCGAACTCTAAGAGAATCACCATTGTTTTGGCGCCTATAAATGGGAAATGAATTTTTATCCTGTGTTGTTTGCTCACAAAAACCTTTGGATAGTTATTCTTACAAGTTCCACTTTTCATGCAAACATTAGAAGAGTTTAATTGACCACATGGACCATGCATCATGTGACGGTGCACTGCACCTCGTAAGTATGGATTTGATTTTGGAGGGATCTCAGCAGAAACATAAGCATCGTATACAGATGGTGAAATAATCTTTGCAATTTTTTTTAATATAATTAAAAAATGAACATGTGGAAGTCCCCTTTTTTGAAATTCCACAACATAAACATACCCAGCAACAGGACCAAATATCTCTTTTTTAAAGAGATCATGTTTCGGTTCCTCGAGCTTCGACCGAAATACTCAAGCAACTAAATCAGGCCTATTCTAAGCTTCCTCATTCTTAGAGAGGATATTTTTTTATCTCTGGCCACGAAGGGTTACAAGTCATTGTAATAAACAAATCCAGCTTACCCAATTTCTGGACAAGAGTCATTGCATCAGTAAACCTTCAACGCATATCCCTAGGTCCACCAATAAATGTCGCTGGGAGAATAACCTGACGACCCAACGATTCCCCCCGCGTTTCTCCACATGTAATACCATCAACCAAGCCCTCATACAATTCAGCTCGAATGAGTTTCTGGTTAAGACAAAAAAAATCAAGGCGAGAACTCTCGAGTTTGACATAAATGTCAATGACAAACTGTTGAAAAAGCCGTCCACATCGGAGTAGCAACGAAGGGGAATCCTTCCTCATTTGAAACTTGTAGCAATAATACTCCCTTGCACAGACGTTCACATGTTGATGCTTTTTAGAACATTCAAGCACTGAATTCAATTCATTCAGTGAGTGGAAGTATAACTACAACTAAATTTAATGCAACAACAAAAAGAGAGTAAATAACATAGATAGGTAAATTCTTATCATAAGAACCAATTACCTTCTAATTCTGTTGCGATCACTTCCTCAATTGAAGTAACACCATGTACATCAACTATCTGGTCATTGAGATAAACTTCACTTCTACACCCCTTATGAACTCTCTTGATTCCAGTATGCCAACCATTCTCCCCACGAGGAAGTATGATAGGATACTGTAGAGGATCATAACAACCAAAAAAATAGTTGACTCTATGTTTACTATCTTGATGAGTATGAACAACTATATCACGATGACTGAATGAATCAGAATCACCATTTTCTAGCCAAATAGCAGCAACCTGAGATACAGAAGGACAATTGTAGACACGCTGATCTAACCTTGCATGATTTTTTATAACAATCGTTTGGTTCTCTAAATCAGGTATAGAAGCAAGAGATCGAAGGAAAACTGCATATGGATTTAATCGAAGCATGGACATGATTAAAGCCACGACTGAAGGCTTAACTCTTTCTGATAGTACCAATCAATTCTCCAATTCATGATCCGTATCATAAAAATACAATTGAAGATAATATGGTGAACCATTTGATGGAATAAGTTCATCAATATAATGATAAATCTGACCCTGAACTCTAAATGTGTAAACACCATTATTTCGCTTACACAAGTCACCGTCAAATGTAACACCTAATGATGTAAAAAAAAAGACACTGTTGTAAGATTGTATATATGTCCTAAAAGAAACAGGATCTTGCTCATCGGACGTCAATAAATAGACAAGTTCAGGTGGGGTTCAGTGCATGGAAGTTTAATTTTGCCCTCTAAACAACAGAAACTTTTTGGTTCACGATGAAAACGGAACGCTCCACAGTATTGACACGAACGTTCATTTGGTAATACATAAGATACATTTGGAATGGGTAGAAGTGGCATAACCAGAGCACCTAGATGACCACCCACTGCAGATAAAATACTCGAGTCAAACAAATTATCAAACAAAGAAGAGACAGTTCCACAAAACAGCCGGTTTATACAATACCATGTTCATAAGTACCAACAGGTACAGCAGAAGACTGGCGATGATCATCAAACTCTATTCTACGTCTTTTATTCGCCCTGTACTTGTTCGCTAAAACGGGATCACCTACATGTATTTCAAATCATCGAAGCATCAAGGACAAAAAAAATCCAACTAACGCAACTAAAGGGTTAAAGCATTCCACGAGAGAAAAATGCTTACATTCTTGCAAGAGCCTATCTCTCGCATAACTCTGTTTAGCATATAGTCGCTTCCTACCTTTTTTATCAGTGCCCAAACTGTTCATCTCATATGCTACGAAAAAGTAACAACAACAATTCAATAAAATTAAACACTTAGCATAAACTGTTAAATGCACTTCATACAGAGACCTGTATATGTACACACATACAGATGTCCTCTTTTCTAATTAAACTAATTTTTAACAGAGATCAGTTAAGTTCAATCTAAACCTTTAAGTGATTCCCATGCACTATGATTTAACTTAAAAAATAGCTAATTTTTTATCATATTTTCAAAGACCAGTTTTTTTTTTTTCCTAACTGGATTCGATGTTTCATGTATATACAAGCTTTTTATTATTATTATTATATACTATATACCATATTACAAAAACAAAAAAACAAGGCAGCAGTTTTTAGAGGTTCAGTATAATGAAAATAAACTATTCTATTAAAAAAATAATTTTATTTTACTAACATTTAAAAAAAATATATTCAATTCCTATAAAGTTAAACACACATAATTTAACATAACTGGGTAAACCTTTAAAAGAATCAAGAATAAAATAGTAACTGACTTAAAACTTTCTTTAAAAAAAAAAAAAAGAATTATACAATAAAAAGAACCTAATTAATAGAATATTCATAATTAAAAGCAATTGTATTAAACTAAAGGAAGAAAGACGCTAAATCAAAAGTCGCCGCCACCATAACAAAATCCAATACAAAGATTCAACTAATATCTAATCAATTGACCATGAACTGCAGCACATATACTAATACAAATTCAACGTACCCCGAGCCTCTTAAACAAGAAAACATGACCTAATAAAAGCTTTAACCAATATATTACTGTTAAATCATAAATCATTTCACAGACATTAATACACATCCAACATACCTCGAGCCTCGCACCCGTGGAAGCCTTAAAAACAACTGAACCAGGAAGTAAACACCCAGATACCTGACACAAGAAGCAACAAAATAAAAGCAACTTTTTATTAGAGAGTAGAAACTTAATTCATTCACTCTATTCCTTTTCTTAGTTATTGTTATTCTTCGTAAAATGATAAATTATTATACGCCACTACCAAACTATCTTCCAACAGTGATTATATTTATTTTATATAAAAGTCAAAACTGTTATATAATAGCCGAACGGCAGCCAATCAGAATATCAAAATTCCAAAAAGAAATCAACCCAATCAAATATCTGTAGTTAAAAATAAGTAACCCAACCTCCAACCTAAATCCTGCATTCATGGGAAGAAAAACTACCACACATTCTGACTTCCATGTACCAGAAGCTATGTCTTACAGGTCATTCACCAATTAGTAGAATCATAATCACTTCTCAGAGTATTTAAATTTAATCATTGCCAGGTATTTTATATTACAGAACGGCACACATAGTCTAAATCATAAACCAATGAAAATTACAAAAGGCACTAAGGTGTCTAGCAGATAATCGAATTTATTCACGGTGCAAATTCAATTATCAAAGTCACACTCGTTATACAAACTCCATTGTAAAGAGATTCACATATATTTAAACTTGAACCATTAGAGAGAGAAAGCAATATAATTTTTTTTTCTTTCAACACCTCATCTAATTACATATCCAATGATACCCAAGAAATACAAAAAAATAACTCAACCAACCAAACTCAATTGATCAAAAACACTAATTTAAACTCCACAGGCAGTCACAGTAATAATGAAACATTCTTGTGTTACATTGTTCATCATCGGAGACTCCAAACCTGTTTGGTTAACGCTTACCTAAAATCACTTTTGGAGTCCAAAATTGAGTATATTCACGAAACTCATAATAGATTACGAATATGAAAGACTGATTTTGATAAAAATTGTACCACTATGTCCTTCAAAAAATTACCTCTAACATGAATTTTTTGTATATATGACATGTAAAAACTTGATCTAAACATATCTCCAAAGAGAGACGTAATGCTGCTCCCCAAAAGCTATTCCACATGATGTTAATTAAACAGGATCCAAAACTAATCACAAAACAAGTGAAAAATAAATTATTTGATCAACCAGAATGCCGCCTCTACATGGCTGCCTCTCTGGCCTCTTTCAGATAAAGAGCATTCAGTAAAATACCAAAAATTTTCAAAAAAGAAACACTGGAATAGTCATTTAAAAAAAAAAAAAAAAAATACGAGTCATTCAACTTACAAGTCATTCTGAAGCATAATTCTCTACAAGGTATGTAAAATTAATTATTATCAAGTATTTTATACCACAGAATGCTACACATAATCTAGATCATTAACCAGCAGGGTATTAAAGTGTTAGAATAACAGTGTCTCTGTATTAAAATATCACTTCACAGGATTAGTACCTGTGTTACTGCTATTCTAATGATATATTTATTTTTGAAAGAGCATAGAACGAAAAAATCCCAATGCAAATTACAAAAGGAACTAAAGTTTCTATCAGATGATTGAATTTATTCACAGGAAAAATCAAATTATAAACAGATTTATAAAAACAGTTTCTATATCAAAAAGAATTCTTGATTCGGACAAAATCAACAAAGAATGTGTAACATACGTAGTCTAATATCTCATTCACCCAATTCAAAAGCATCAAAAGTGGTGCAATTACTAAACATAAAAGAAAAGAAAAACAAGTATGAAGAACAAATACTGTTATGTAGAAACACCATAAATATCGAAGTAAAAAATCAAAATGAAGGGATAAATGAAAGAGAATGACCTGAATCTCGAGCAAGAAATCAAAGAACCCAAACCTCTTAGCCAACGAAACACAGAAAACAAAGATGCAGCTGAAATCGAAGAGACAAAATAAAGGGACTGAAGAGATTCTAAAACACGCCACTGATCAAAGACATGACCATTGCAGAAGTAGCCCATACCACCGTCGGACGAAACTTCTTCGGCACACAAATCAAACGTCGTCGTTGGGGATATCCCTAACCCCTCCTCTACCTGCACCTCGCCTTTCTCACTCCCCTCTCTCCTCCCTCCTTTTCTCTCCCTGTCCTTCACCCTTTGATGCGAAAGAAACCTGCTCATGTGCAGGTAAGACCACTAAACCTCCATCTCTCCTCCCTCCTCCTCTCTCTTTGTCCTTCACCCTTTGATGCGAAAGAAACCTGCTCGTGTGCAGGTCTCGCAGGGCATGCCCCATCCCAAAAGACCACTAAACCCCCATCTCATTCCTATACACCTCAATCAAAACAACCTAAAAAAAAGCCCCTTTTAGTAAATATACACCCCCATCTTATCACTTCAAACCACACACGCCTTGAGTGTCCCACAAATAAAAAAAATTTGCCACCCTTAAACGGCGCCGTTTTGCGCCCAATGGCATCCCCCAACCAAATAACACTTACCTGAGTGCCCAGCCAAGAAAAAAAATAAACAGAGCGGATCGAATAAGTCACAAAATTTCTGGACTTCTTTGGCCAGTAGCAACCTTCCCTTTTAAGGTATGGATATATATATGTTTTAGTTAAGGGTACCAGACTTTAACTAAAGTCAACTAAGAATACAAGCTCTTGCATTGGAATCTTGAGATTAATCATCTATTAAGTGAATGAGAATCCAATAACTTGTGTTCTTAGCTGACTTTAGTTAAAGTCAGGTACCCTTCACACACACACGCAGCACCAATTCAATCATCATGTATTAGTGGGTCAGAGAGGCAAAGCTGGTATTAGTGGGTCAGAGAGGCGCACACACACGCAGCACCAATTCAACCATCATGTATTAGTGGGTCAGAGAGGCAGAGCTGGTAAAATTTGACTGAATTTGAGCTCACATCATTTCCTCCTCTGTAGTTTATTGAATCAAAATAATTTTAGTATTTTATATTTAATTGAACGTAATAATTTTTGGAAACTTTAATAAGGGTCTCACACACGTAGCACCAATTCAACCATCATGTATTAGTGGGTCAGAGAGGCAGAGCTGGCAAAATCTGACTGAATTTGAGCTCACACCATTTCCTCCTCTGTAGTTTATTGAATCAAAATAATTTTAGTATTTTATATTTAATTGAACGTAATAATTTTTGGAAACTTTAATAAGGGTCTGTTTGCATGACTTTTTCTTAAAATCACTTTTGGAACTTAAAATTCTACTTAGAGTCCGTCTGCACGCATTAACTTTTCTTTAAATCACTTTTGGAACTTAAAATTTCACTTCATCTTAAGAGATGAAGTGATAATTACTTTTAGACGATCCAAGAGATGATAGAATTGATGGCAAAATTTTCATATTAAAAGTAATTATGGTAAAAGTTTAGTGACTCCAACTTTTGTTACAATCACTTGATATATTAAGATATGGTTTGAACATTATTTTAAAGAGATGAAATATTTCTTCAAAACAAAAGTGGTTTTTTAGGAAAGAAGTTAATGCAAACATGCTCTTGATCTAATCAATATATGCAGTGATAATTACTTCTAGACCATTTGAGTGATACTAAAATGATCAACAAAATTTTCATACTAGAAATTATTGTGGTAAAAGTTAGGAGCTTCCAACTTTTGCAATAATTTCTTGTAGTATGAAAATTTTGTAATATGAAGATATAATTTGAACTAAAAAGATATGTCAAAAAATAATTCTCCAAAAATGATTTTAAAAAACAAGTGATTTAAAAATCTCTATTATGTCCTTCGCACATTTTTTTTTTTTTTTTTTTGTGTGAAGTGTCACTGACTTAGAATCACGACTTTGCCGAATATTAAGGATTAAGATATGGAGATTAATTAGATCATATCTGATTTGACTAATCTCATGACCTCGCTATGATTGGACCATTGAGTAATGACGTACCATTAATACATCCTTACATTTTTGACAATTTAATTTTTAATTTTTTTTTTACATTATTTTTTTGGGACAAGGTGGGTCTGGGGAGTTGATTTAGCTAGGTAGGATCCCTAATAAGTATTAAGTAATACTCCATCCGTCTTAATTTATGTGCATACATTAACTAAATACATAGTTTAAGAAATATATTTGTTGTCCCAAGTTATATAACCCCACAGGGGAGGTGAATAGGGTTTTGGCAAACTTTGATAAAAAATTACCAAGTAAAAATTAAGGTCCAATTAATTTCAGCAGAAGCACAAATATATATATATATATATATATATATATATATATATATATATATAAACAATTAATTGGAAATGAGAGAGAGTTAGAGAAATCAAATAGGGGTGACATCCTATTGGTAGGAACAGCTTGTAGAAGCCACAATTCTGCAGAAATCTCATCCGAGGAGTGCTCCTATCGATAGGGGTGCCACCCTATTAATAGGCTTGGGGCTTTTTGCAGTTTTTCCTTCATTTTTGCTCCTTTTAGCTTTCCATCTTGCTTCTAGACCACCTTGGCTACTTCTCATGCGCGTTCTACTCTTGTACTCTCTTTTTAGCAATGAAATTCCGATCTTTGGGTGAAATTAACCTACAAAAGCCAAAAACAAACTATAAGAAGAGAACTAACTAAATCAAAGCACTTACGGTGTAAAATCCTCTGAAATTAGCTTCTGAATGCAGACAAACGAAGCATGATTGTGAAGCAATCACTCCCCTAAGGTTTGGCGTAATTACAGGGACCTCCCATCAGTTTTGAAAAATTCCAACAATCATCCTGAGATTTACATTTATTTGCAAACACCTCCCTTCCGTTACATTTTCTGTCAATAGGTATGTACAATGACTAAAATACCCTTATTTCTTTGCAAATGTAAATTGCATCGACCTCCACTAAGGTTTGACAAAATTACAAAGATCTCCTCTGTTTAAAAAGCTTACTTTGAATGATCATATCTCCCACATATGAACTCTGATTTGAGTAATTCAAATTGCTATAGAAAGCTCTCATGAAATACTTTCGATTACAACTTGAATAACTCTATTTGGATTTGATATAAATAAGTTATAAGCCTTCAAATTTTGGGGGAAAAAAACAAAATTTTCCAAGTCACATCTATATAGAAAAATGTGAAATTTTTTCTCAAATTTGAAGGCTTGTAACATTTTTGTTTCAGAAATGTCACAGAAATTTGGTGAACTGGATATTTTGAGCTTCTTTTTTTTTTTTTT